>VYZQ01051111.1:0-18239 GCA_013400655.1 Mystacornis crossleyi
TACACAGTTGCTGGGGAAAAACATTCCCTGGGAGTTGAGTAGAAGCCCGCGAGGTTGGTCACCCGGAGACGGCCCTTTACGTAGCCGAAGCAGCACTCGGACGGGGCGTAAGAGGCTGGAGAAGACAAAGAAAGACGGTGAATGCCGGCTCTGGAAGGCAGCCTGTCTTCAGGACCTTCCCCCATGATGAACACAACATCCCCCAAGCTCTGCAAATGCTGCCAGGAGGAGCCCCAGGTGCCCTCCTCCTTCCTTCCTGGGGCAGAAGGATGCTCCAGGTTATCCCCCCAGTCCTGCAGCAGCTCTGCCAAAGCCACCCAGCCCCAGGAGCAGTCTCCATCCTTCCCTGCACCCCAGGGTGTGCTGCTCTGCCCTGGCCTGGGGTTGCTCCTCCTGCCAACAGCACCATCCCTGCTCCACACCGGGGTTTCTTTCCTGACCACCCCAATGGGACAGCCCCAAGTCCCAGCCAGCAGCAGTGGCCCATGAGGTGCTTTACCTGCATCAGAGCATGGGGAGAGGGTGAGGAGCACCACGAGCAGCAGGACTGTCCTTGTACTGAGCATGGTGGCTCTGGCAGGGCTCTTCCTTGCAGGATCTGCTCTGCCTCTTTGGAGGAGCTCAACTCTCAGCTCAGGCAAGGAGGTGCTACAATTTATCCCCTCTACCCCTCCCCAATATTTCCTTTTCCAAAGAATTTGGACCCAATTCAAGAAAAGCTACCACTTCCTTGCTCGTGGGGATTTCCATGTCACATGGGATCATCAGGATTATGGACTGGAAAGACTAAAATGATGTCAGCTTCTGTGTTCACCCAGACAGGACAAACCATGAGGGAAGTGAAATCTTCCTCTCTGCAGATGTAAACTCAAAGAGTTCCCAGGCCTTCAGAGAGGGGACTTGTGGCCCTAGGAAAGGCAAAGCTCGGTGTTCCATGCAAGGTCACTCAGCCCAGAGCCAACACAAATGTGCTGGAGATGGCTGGATGCCTTGTGAATCCTGGAAAGCATTAAACAGAAGCACGGTGGGTGCTGCTGCCACCAGCCCTCTGTGGCTCGAAAGCGCAAGCTGGCAAATACTGGCACAAATTGTATCACATTCCATGCTGGTACTATGGAGAGGAACACAAGTTTTGCACCAAAAATCCCTGTTTATAGCTGGGCAGTGTGGGGAGAAAAGAGAAGCGGGTATAGTTGAGCCCTTCCTCGCCGACAGGGCTGGCTCAGCCCCTGGCTTCAGGGCAGGGCAGGAGTCAGCATCAGGCGGAGGGGAACCGATGGAAAACTTGCTGTTCAAAGTTTTTGGGTGTCTCTCCTTCATCTTCTTCCCTCCACAGCGTTGAGGCATCCCAGATCCTGCAGGGACCTGCTGAAAGGGGTCAGCTGCTCCGTGTTAACCCGGGGGACAGTCCTCCATCCTGTGCTGGGCTCCCCCTTCCTCAGACCTTCTGAAGGTCTCAGGAGCCCCTCTGTAGGTCCTTGGCAGTCATGCTCAGCTTGGACACTTTTTTCACCTTTCCCTCTTTTTAACCTCTTTATTCAAGACTCTAAGTGGATGCATGGAGCAGCAGGGTCCCATGCAGATCCCCTGACACCACAGTCCCCCCTCACCCCCTGTGAACTGCCCAAGGGGCCACCTCAAGCCCTTCTTCAAATTGGCACACCCCAGCCGCTCTCTGGAGCAGGACATTGTGCCTGGGACTGTCTTCCGTGGATGTCTTTTTAAAAACTTGGGAGAAAAACCACACAGTGCTGGGAACTGCTCTGGTCATGCCCAGTTCTCCCCAAGCCCAGCTTCAGTCAGACACACTTCCTGCTGATGGAGGTTCGAGATCCACTTCTCTGGATGGATCTCAAGAAGCTCTGCAGAGCTGTGTTTCTTTTTCTGGCCAAAGATCTGGCCTAGGATGCTCTGCTTCCCCTTTCTCAGGATATGAAGCCATGTCTTTTGAAGCCAGATGACTCACAGTCCCTGGAGACTTTTTGATGTTTCTTTACACTTGGGAAAGGCTGATGTGCAGGCATTGCATTGTTTAGTGCTGGAAAGCCCCTCTGCTGGCCCACGTTTTCCTTTAACTTGAATGGACTCTGAAGAATTTGCTCAGTACATAAAAAATAAACAGCATCCTTGTTATTCTGCAAGAAGAGGAGGAGGAGGGAAGCTAAGGGGACACGTCAGATGCAGCCCTTGCCAGCAGTGGTGCCAGCGAGGGGATGAAGGAGTCGGGCAGGACAGCCCCATGCTGGGCTTGGGTCTCAGTGGGTGACTGAGCACTCCCAGCTGTGCTGGAAAACACAACCACGGACATTGTGCACTTGGGAAGGCACTGCGAGAGCAGCTGGGCTGCCAAGGCAGGAGAAAGGGGGCATCACCCAGTGCCTGGAACCTGTCCCCAAGGAGGCGGTGGGAGGGTTCGGAATAAGTTTTCAGTTTTCTTCTGTTCTACTCAGTCACTTTGAGTCTTCTCCATTTACAATATGGGACATCCTTGTTTTACTTTTATAAGCGCTCAACTTTCTGAGTGTAAAGCTCCTCCAGATTTCTTTGGGGTGCTCACTCCAGGGTCTCCACAGCTCCATTTCGAAGCTCTGATTGACTCAGGATGCAATCACAAACCAAAGGCGATTCTCTTCTTCCTTACCAGAATCCCTGTGACTGCAGGTACAGCCGTGCCAGGTCCTACCGCCTGGAAAGACACTCTAAAATTAGAAAAATGAGAATCTCTTCCAAAGTCTGCTTCCTACAGATGGGCACTGGGGACCACCAAGTACTGTAAATTGTTGATCTGAGATGCATCCTGTGTGGGAAGTTCTGCCTGGAGTCACGAGACACGGAGGCTGCAGGAAGGCTGTGTCCAGGAGCCCTTCCCCAAGGTTCTGCACTAACTCACGGGGCAAGCTCATCCACAGGCACAGGGACAGAGCAGAAACTCACTGTGGGAAGGCAGAAAAGCCTCCCAACTACAGCCAAGAAGAGGCAGGGGTCAATGCACCTGCACCAGAAAGTGGAAGTGGCCTTGTCTTGCTAAGGAGGATAAAAAAATGGATCTGATGTCAGTTTTCTCAAACACACTGAAAACGAAACGTTTTTCTATTTTTATCCAATGAGGTCAATCAACTACCTACCACTTAACCTCAGGGTTAAGTGAAGGATGGACCTGGGGTGTGAAGGAGACTGCACTGGAGAGGCTTCTGTGTCAAGTAACAATGAGGGGAAATGATGCTTGGTGAGGACTTCAGGCTCCTTTTTTCAACCTAGACCCTTTTAGAGCTCCCAGAGTTTAAGCCAGCAGCAGACAGATGCTCCAGCTGAGCTTTTAAAGCAAAGCTGAGATAACAGAAAAAAATAGGACATGGAAGCAATTCCAGTCTAATCTTTAGTGATTTAATTCAGAACAGAGTTAGTCCTGATAATTTCATGATGGCAGAAGAACAAATTATGAATTTATCTGCTCCTTAGTTTTTGATTACGATAAAACCCCAGCAATCAGAAAAATAAATGCAGTTAAAGAATGTGATGAGCAAGACATTAAGGTACCTAGAATTGTAAAGAAAATGTGTTTGCGATGGGGTTATGGTCAGAGTCAGCAAGCTGACATCACATCCCTCCTTGGAGGGTGACTCTCACTTATTTCTATCTTTTTCTCTTTTCTTTTCTTTTCTTTTCTTTTCTTTTCTTTTCTTTTCTTTTCTTTTCTTTTTTTTTTTTTTTATTATTTACTTCATGGCAGAATTCAAGGGTGAATTCTGAAGGGTTGAATTCAAGGGTGAATTCTGAAGGCTCAAGAAATGAGCCTTCCTCCATCACCTGTGAGAGTCACCGAAGAGGTCCCAACCACCTCTGGTTACTTCATCAACAAGAGCAGCCCTTGCAGTGACATCAGCAGGGAGATAATCCTCATAAAAGTGGAGATTAGGCAAATGCAAAGCCCAGCAGAGCCACAGCCACGCAGCAGAGCCGTGGCTGTGCACCCTGAGAGCCAAAGCAGCCGGGGGACATCCTGCCAGCAGTGTGAAAGTGCTTTTTTTTGGGCCAGCAGTGTGAAAGTGGTGGTGCACCAGAGGCTGCCCCAAGCATGAGAGTCCTTGTGCAACATTTCACAGGAAAACAGCCATGCTGAGCAGGGACAGGCATGCCATAAATCACAGCCCAAACGAGAGAGGATGGAGGCGGCAGCATCTCTGCTTCACCTCACGCACCACCCTGGGGAGAAGTCAGAGCTTGGAGGAGATAATGGCAGAGGTGTCTCCCTGCCAGGTCCAGGCTGCAGGGAGCAGTGGGAGGGGACAAGCCAGGAGCCAAGGGTGATCCCAGCACAGGCAGTGTCCTCACCAGTGAGGTGACAGCCCACGGGGTCTGAGCACAGGGGTCAGAGCCTCCATCAATGGCCCCGGGCACACCAATGTAAGGAACCAAATCCAGAACCCATTTGGGAAGGTTGGGGGAATCTTCTCAGCAGTAGCAGGAAATGGGGACAGAGACAGGGCTCCAAGACCAGAGGGTCCATCCAGCCAGGGGACAAGATGCCTACAGCACAGATCCAAGGTCTATCCTAGAGACTGGATCAGAGCCAGGACATCAGAGCAGCACTCACAACGCAGCAGGGACAAGAGGCTCAAGCCTGAGCTTAGAAGAGTTCCCGAGGCTTGGGCAGAGGGTTGGGGGGTGTTGTGGGGGTGAGTCCACCCACAGATGAGGCTGCTCAGGATGATTATGGCCAATTAATGCCCTCAAGGCCTGATATTTGATGGATCCTGTGGGGACATGAAGGGATGGAGGTGAGCGTGTGTGGAGCCCCAGTGACTACTCCTCCTCACAAGGTCAATCAAAACAGCTGCTAATGACATGGTGGAGATGTTGTGGAGCTGGAAATGAAACATAGGGGTTGGTAAGGACTGAAAAAGGTCACTTCATGACCATGGGCCCCCCATCTCCTGCAGGCTGTAGGGAAACTTCAAGGCAGGACATGCATCTTTCACACCAGGTGCAGAATCCAACCCTTGTCCTCCCTGAGCAGGACAGACCTGGCAGTAGTTATCCCAAACTCTACCCCCGAGGCAGCCCACGGAGCTCCAGGAGAAGCAGGGTGTGTGGAGGGACCTTGGCACAGGGTCTTTCCCTGCACTGCCAGACACCAACACCAGCAAAGCCAGGGAACCACCTAAGCCCAGCGACTGGGCACCCGAAACTCCAGAGAAGCAGCCCCAAAACAGCCCCACCGGCGCCAGCTCTGCCTGTTGGAAATGATCGGAAATGATTCATCCCGTCAGGCCAGGCTTGTTTGCACTGACTCCTCCTTCCTCGCCTGCCCTCGCCACAACAGAGGGGAGAAACGAAATTAAAAAAAAAAAAAAGAAAAAAGTGCTTTCGTTTCCTTAGCGTTTCTTTATCCCCCAAATGACCTTTCTGGCCTGGTGACTCAGCTGCAGGAAATTTTCATTGACTTCTGCATCCACCTAGAAAGGCACGGGCCTGAGAGATGATCAGTACCGAGCACTCCTGAAATGAATGGAAGATGCTCATCCCTGACCCTCTTGCTCCTGCCAGCTCCCCACTCCAGGCAAACCCCTGGGAACTGAGTCCTTCGAGTTGCCTTTCCCACCTCTCCTCTCCAGCACCAAAGAGAGGCAAATAAGGGCAGCCCAAGCCCTGGCTGGAGTGGGAGAGGGCCTATCTCAGCCCTTGCCCTCTTGCCTCCTTACAGAACATAATCAGAGCATAATGTTTGTTATCTCTGAGCAGCTATTTGGCCATAGCTTTGATTAAATAAAGCAAAACCCCAGCTGTTTGTTTTCTCTGTTGCCTTAGTAGGATGGTAACTACAAATCCCTGCGAGGAAATCTATCTCCCACAAACATTTGCAAGACCAAAACCCTTAAAGGAGATGGAGCAATATCCTGGCCACATCCAGCTGTGCCGGCTTTGCCATCTCTTGGTGATGCTGCGATGCTTTCCACAGTGCTCAATCATAGGTGCTCATCTCTGCATCTCTGCAGGGACCAGGCTTGGTAACCCAGCTCAAGGCTCAACCTCCCGAGGATGAAAGTTTTTAACGTAAGGACTTTATTACTTTTACTTCTATAAAAATGTACAGCTCATACCTCATGCACACATTCAATATACAAATGAACTGGAGCTTGTAACAGTCACTGTGCTCTACAGCAAGTGATATTTTAACCCCCAGGAGTGGGTGACACCCACAGGCTCCATCCTCCTTCCCTCCCAGACTTGCAGAGAGAGGAATAGTGGTGGCCCCCTGTCCTGGGTTTTACCCGTCCCCTGTGAGGGTGCCAGCACCCTGCCTGCAAACAGCTGAGGGACAGGAGAGGGGAGCAGGGAGAGCACGAGGACAGGGCCAGCCTGGGGAAGCAGCTCCTCCTGGTGAGTCCCAGTGTGATCACGGCAGCTGGAAGACGGTGGGAGCCGGTGGTGGAGCTGAAAGCAGTGTCCTTTCAAAGACTGGTGGCACTCCAAGTGATCTGACTGGTGCTCATCCGTCTCCCCAGCAGTGCTCCAAGACAAGCACTTCACCTGCAGCCAGACAAGTGTCCACTCCATTTGCTGAAGGGCCTGGAGAGCAGTCCAGCTCCTGTGGACATGCACAAGCCATCTAAGACCAGCAACAAAATAGACAAGGCACAGTGTTTTCCAGTGCTGCCAAAAAGGTCTCGACTCCAAGCAGCTCAGACAGGACATTACATACATTCAAAAAGCTATAAATCTTTTTTACAAAAATAACATTTCTAGTGTTTCATATAAAAATAATGCCACAGTACATCAGCTCATGAGTTCCAGCTGTGCACAAGTGGGGTGCATGTGGAGGTGGCACTGACAGCCCGATTTACCCTCTAGGAAAATCAACCCCAAGCAGGCTTCCACAGCTGGGCTGCTGCACAAGGAAGGATTTCACTCCAAATTCATGACCGCAGGTAATCTGATTGCATCCCATACTTGCAAAGGCCGAGATGAATCCCTGGCTTCCCTCTCTCAAGTCAACAAAATGCAGAAGTAAGGGATGTGTGATGGCAGAAAGCAAACAGGGCTGTAGTCAGTCCTCTCCCCCTGCAGGGCTGGATGGACGCCCTGAAGGTGCAATCTGACTGATCTAACAGTCCACATTCCTCGAGCTCTGCTTTACAGCTGAGCTGTAAATTTACAAATCACTTTTTATGACCTTGCTTATTATGTTTTTCCTTTCATTTTTTGCACACGTATTTATACTTATGGATCTGCTTCACTGAGGTTGGTTAGGATCTGACCCTTGATATGTATCTACTTACAAAGCATCATATCATGCAGACCTTTGCACGCTCCAGCAGAATTTATCCTGGAGTCAAAGATTAATAAGGGCTTTCAGGACCTGACAACAGATAAAACATAAGACTTATGTACAGCAATGTCAGGATGCGTAAAAAATCAAATCAATTTGGTGTTAAAAAAAGCCTGGTTCTGTTACAAGTGCTTTCACAGCCTGGTGATCAGTGATATCCAAAATGGAAAAACTAAAATGTGGCTGAAATGTAGGACCATGAACAGGCATTTTGTGCCTTTTTTTTTTTTTTCCTTTTGGTGTGGATTAGCAAATGTGCTTATTTCTAGAGAGATAATGGGATCAAAAGGATGTTACATCTGTTGTGGTAGAGTAATTCTTGCATGACTAAATCCAGAATTGCCTTTAGCTCCTCCAAGAGTATTTCCTGGGTTTTGTGCTTGCAGAGAACAGCAAAAATGTTCCAGTGATAACACAGGAATAGCAAAATTATTGGGTGATTTCTTGTTTTCTCCCACTTGCGAAGATTCATCAGCATTATCCCACCGTGGTGTTGGGTGCAGCTGGACACAGGGTGCATCAGCTGGCAGAAGCGATTTATTGCATTGATTTGCCAAGAACCAGCTCTCAGAATTCATCTGCAAGAAGAAATGCCCACAGCTGCTAAAAGGAAGGGCCTGATTTGAAAGAGGAGAGAGACTGTGGGTTGCCAGCTGCTCTGAACGTGAGATCTGCAGCACTGACCTTCAGTCCCCCCATCAGATTGGTCACCTCTTTCTGAAAAGCTGGGCTATCGCTCGTGTCTCCAGCAAGAGAAAAGGATGAGAGTAAATTCAATCAGCCCAAGGAGAGCCAGCACCCAGCTGGCCACCAGCGTCGGTCTTGGTCTGACAGAGCAGAGACCTGAAGTGCAAAGAAAGAAGCAGCAGAAAGTTTAAGTGCAAATTGTGTGAGTTTGGTGTTGAGATGGCTCAAGGTGGCTGAGCCCAAGTCCAGCAGTGTGGGTGGGTGAGTGGCTTCTTGGCTGGGCCATGATGAACCACACAAAAATTCCCGACAGCGACTTGGAAGATTACATCACCTGGCAAAGAGCCACCAACAGCAACAGAACAGCCACAGCCTTTGTACACAACAGTGCCAGTAGAAAAGAAGTGTCTCCCTTATTTCCAAAACACTGATTGGTCAACGATGAAGTAGATATATTGTTGGACATTCTGCTCTACAAAGAAATCGCTTTTCTCTGTGATTGTTATTCCCAGGCTTGCTTCCTACTGGTCACCAGTTCAGCATGAACAGCTTTTCTGCAGCCACACACACATAGCTGAGGCCAGAAATGTTCATGCCATGAAGCATTCAGATTACTTCCATTGGATAGACATTGTCTTGATGTCCTGCCTGCTGGTAGAGCAAGCCCTGCACCATTTCTCTTGACGTTTCTTCTGGTTTGACTCCAAATTTCAGATACAGCCATACAAGAGCAACACTGCTAGCCATCACTCCACATACCACAGAAACTGGAATGACAAAGTGCATTTGAGACTTCGACAAGAAGCTGGGCAGAGGCAGATTGTTCGGCCTGACGGTGATCATCTGCACTCTGGCTTGGCTTGAGAATGCCTGGTGAGTGGAAACTACTGTGTCCGAAGGCTCTTGCTTTCCTACAGGCGACGAATAATCAAATGTTCTAGTACTAAACACATCTGCAGGGGGACCAACAACCCTGTTGGTATGGACAGAAGCAGCTTTGTCTATGGCAGTGGTGGAGCTTAGAGTAGAAATTGAAGTAGTCTGTGGTGCTGTCCCTGGGACTGTTGTGGTCTCCATACTGTCCCAGATGGAGGGGAGATCTGATCTAGAACTGCTGGAAGCAGTGTCTGGTGTGTTGACTCTGGCACTCGTAGGGTCCAGGGATCCATTTGCAGGAAGTACAGGTTGGTCTGATCCTTTAGTAGCAGCCATCATGTCTGAATTTAAGTCAGGAGAAGCTGTATCTTGAACACTGGGGTGTGGGGTGGGCTGGCTGGAGTCCATGCCTGCTGTAACCGTTGTTGAAGATGTAGAAGAGTTTAAGAACTCTCTCTGTGCTTCTGGAGTGACCTCGGAGTGCGCAGCCTCTTCCTGTATCACAGGGGTGGATCCTGCAGGGAGCTGGGTGGGATCCTGCCTGCCCGGTGGGGACTTGCTGGACACCTCTGTCCTGGCAGCAGGAGCATGTATTCTCTCCGTAACTGTTGTTCCAGTCCCTTGGAAGAAACTAGTTGGAGCAGTGGCTTGAGATGGAGCCACTTCTGGAAGACCAACATGTCTCTCAACACTACCAGGCTCTTCTGGTGAGGTGGCATCATGTGGAAATGGGGACACTGTGGCCTTTTCCCGGTCCAGTTTCTCTCTGATCTTCTTCACCCACCCTTCGTTTGGATCTGCACAAATCTCCCTGGACTTCAGAGTAGTAAATCTGAAAATAAAAAGGGAGATTTCACTCACTGAATAAAGAAAACACTGGTTCAGGTGATCAGAGCTATGGGGAAGGTGTGTAGATAGCAAACACTGAGTGTTATCTGGATGATTCATCTCAGGAAGAGCAGGTGCCTCTGATACTCGACTGAATGAGCAGCAGCTGAACACGACTCACGGGTGAAGGGATTTCCCCTATGAAGTTTTTTCCCTTTCAAAAGCATTGTCCTGCTTGGACACAGCGTTTTCCTCCTGCAGTCAGGGCAGAAAGCTCCACAGGCCCCAGCTGCCCTGGGGCACACATGCATGAAGGCAAAACCCTCTGATTTACTGGGTGATGTGACACTTTCCAAGGTCAACCCAGCGGCTTCACTTTGGAGCCACCCCCTGGGCTGCAATAAAACACTGTCAGTGGTGCGTCAACTTCAGCTGAAGCAGAAAACAATTATCTCAAAGAAAAGAAATGGAGCTTTTCTCACTTCCAGACAAGCTCACAAGTCTGAATCTGTCTTCAGACAAGATATCTGCTTTCAGAGAAACACATGAGCTCTCTCCCCGCATGGTTCCTCTGCCCTGTTTTGCCAAGTACATCCCTCAGTCCCCTTTTAACCCTGATCCCACTTAGAAGTGGGGCAACACTTACATGATGGCTTCTTTTCTGCAGCTGGGTTCGGTCCTGCGGTAGCTCCTGATCTGCTTCTCTGCTAACTTTGTTTTTGTAAAACTTCTGCACTCTACTGAACACTTCAGAGGTGCTTTGGGTTGCCCTGAAATAAAAATTTCAACTTATTAAGCGCTGGCTTTTTATCAGGGCCTCTCAAAATCAGCACTGTTTCTTTTCCCCCTTCTCCCAGGAGGAGTCCAAAGCTTGCCACAAAAGTTTCCAGTCCCGGCTAAACTGAGAGGAAGACAGATCCTGATGAAGACAAAGCCAAATTTGCTTGTAGCACCTACACATGTGATAAGATACCCAGAAAACTGAGGGAAAAAAATCTGTGAAAATTGTGGGCTTTTGGGACAGTGTTTCAGCTTGTCCTGTAGGATGTGCAAGCCCCTGGACCTGCAGGTCCTCTCCCCTTTGGGTCCCAGGAGGACTGGTCTCAGCACAATGCCCAGAAGATACATTTCTACATCCCCCAAAGACCTGCTGCAACCCTCACCAGAGGGCTCTTGGTGCAGGAGATGCAGACCAGTGGGCAGGGTGCTCTGTCCTCTCCTTATCAGTCTTATCTCTTCCTCCTGTGGGACTTCCCCTCCAGGTGAGCATCCTGCCTCTCTGCTTGCTGGTACAGTCTCTGAACGCAACCTGGGCTCAGAGAAAGGGTGCAGAGAAAGAACCTTTTGGTGAATGATGCTCCACTCCCACAGGTATCTCAGCAGCCCAGCTTCCCAAACCCATCTTTTCCACTTCGACCAGAAAATACGTTTTTCAGTTTGCAAAATGTAAAAATAAACCCCCCCTTGACCCCTTCAAGGGGCAAGGCCAGTCACACCACTGGGGACCATTCATGCCTGCATCCACCTCCAGCCTCCCACAACAGGCACTTGCACAACACATCCTGACCACTTGTTCCTGACACCCCAGGGGCAAGATTTACAAACACAAGCCCTGATTTATCTGGGGCCCCTGTGAAGAAAGGAACTGGCATCTGGTTTCAATCAGGCTGTCTCTTACAAAATGTTGCCTCTGATTCCCAAGTGAAGGTGGTGAATTTTATGCAGTTCAGTTAGGAATGACCCAGGCACCAGGTGCAAGACTGAGCATCAATACAGGAGAACTCTGAATTATTTGAACCATTTACTGGGGAAACCAGTGGTTGCAAAGAAATCTCAAGAAAACACTCTTGTGGCCCCTCTAGAGAAGCCCATTTCCACCTCTAGGTGTCTGTCAAGTTAAAGCAAAACTATTTTTCACGCAATAATGTCTTCTGTGGCACTTTAGGGTCAAGAATTCCCTGCTCAGGGGCAGCTGCCTTCCCAATTAACTCTCATTAGCCAGAGGATATTCTGCTGGTGTCCTCCACTTTCAGGAGCACAGTTCAACAAAACAGGCACAGTGACAAGCGGGCCAGACCATCCTTGTGGGCAGCCAGGGATGTGCATGGTGGGGGAGCAGTCCCTGACTGCTCCCAAAGGCCCTGTTCCTCTGGGAACCCTGAACTGATTTTACAGTATTTTGCATCAGTGCAAATGGTTCGCATTTGGCTGAACTCCTGGTAGGTTTTTCCCAGAGAGGAGGACCTTGGAAAGCGCCTTCCAAGGACAGAGGGGTGCCACAGTGAGCATGGAGCCCTCCCCCTGGGGCACACAACCCTGCTTCTCTGAGCGGCATCAGTGTCTTTGCCAAAGGGACCTGGGAGTTTCTCCAGCCAGGACCACTGCTCTTAGGAGTCACTGGACCTGCTTTTCAGCACAGTTCCTCAAAAGACCCAGGGAGCTCCACCAGCCTTCCATCAGAGCCAGCCCGATTTCCTCCTTGTAGGGGAAACGGATGCTTGGCCATGGGTGAGCAGAGTCAGGCAGTGCCAAGCAGGCAGCGGGTTCCCAGGGCAGGGTAAGCTGCCTGGTGTCCCTGTTGCCCACTTTTCTCGGGCCAGCCCTGGAGAACCTGCCCAGAGGTGTGAGGAGGGAGAAGCTCCATCCCCAGCTGCCCGTGCTGTCCTCACTCCTCCCGTCTGGCGGCTGCAGGACACAGATCTCAGCGGCTCTTTGCCCCCTCTCCCTTCCCATCGGGAAGAGATCAACCCCCGGTCCTGGACAAAGTCCAGCCTTGCCTGCGGTGCTGGGAGCCCGTGTGACAGCCCAGCGCCCCCAGCTGAAGTGCTGCCTTGGGCAGCGGTCACTGACCTGTGCCACGGGCCACGACACCGAGCCCAGCCCCGGCAGAGCGAGCCCACCACGTCCCGCTGCTCTGACCCCGCTCAGCACCACCCGGGACTCGCAGAGATCTTTGTCCAGAGAACAGGAGAGTGTTTCCCACTTGTACACACACACACACTGCAGGTGACAGCCCCGCTGCCTCACGGGGATGGCAGCACCGGCACCTTCAGGACAGGGAGCAGCATCCTCTGACACCCACCCATGGCCAAGCTGCAGTCTTCCTGCCACGTCCCCAGAGACATGAAAAAGGGGGGCAAACCAGTACGCTATGCTTTTTTGCTAATACAGGTTATCAGGAAGTCTCTCCGACACTCTCCCCATCCGCACTCAGGCCTGACAAAAGCCATCACGGGGCTGCTCGGATGTCCCTGCTGTCAGGACTGCGGCCATAGGCTTCCCCCGCACCGCTTCCCAAACCCCGCCTGCTCCTGCGAGGAGATCTCCTGCGTCCCACAGAGCTCCCTATGGCCTGATCCAGTGCCACCTTCCCCCTTCCCCGGCCCCATCGCCATCCCCTCATGAACCTGGCTGTTCCCTGGCGAGGGTGGGGGGCAAGCGGAGCCGTGGCTCACCTCCAGCCAGGGTCAGCAGGCACAGGGCCCACAGCAGAAGCAGCGGGATCTGGAGACAGACAGCCTTCATGTTCCCGTGGTCGGCAGAAGGAAAGGCAGGCAGGGAGGGATTACCGGCAGTATTTCCCACTCCCGGCTGCTTATTGCATCCTCCGGAGCAACACAGATGCTGCCGCTCATTCCAGGATTATGAAGCCCCGAGACAGAGCTCTGGTTGTTATTCAGCTCCCTCACACGTGTCCACGGTGACGACAGGAGGCGGAGGGAAGAGAGGGAAAGGGGAGGGAATAGCGACTGTGGAAAGGGATGGCTCCTGGAATTCCCCAGATATACTTACACAGCTTTCCCTAAGGCACGCAGAGCAGCCCCAGACTGCTTGGCAGATTATTCAGGGACTTTCAGGGGTCGGCTGCTCCCTCCTCCTGTCCCACCAGTGTGTCTGTTGGCCTGTGCCAAGGCATCACTGTCCTTAGGCTTGTAAAGCTCTCCCCACCTCCAACTACAGCTCCCCGCTGCTCAGTAAACCCATTAATTACCTCAAATGCAAAAGCAGTTATTCCTTTCCTTTTTGGCAGCCATCTTATAACAGCAGACATTAGGCCAAAAGAGGCGGAATTTGCTAATCAGGATTATGAGTTCATCAACTACACTTTGATCTGAGCCCAGGCTGCTTCTAAGGAGCATCACCAAAGAGAGGGGTGAGCAGGGACCCAGTGACTCTGCAGGCAGCTCCTGTGCCCTGGCCGTGCTGTCTGCAGTGTGTGCTCGCTATGACAGCCTGATTTTCCATTTACACAGCGGTTCAGACATCGGGGTCTTGCTGATGCTGAGAGCAGGAGCACGAGACCCCCAGCTCTGCAAGAACCAGGCTGTCTGGAGGCTTTCTGGCACCAGCCCCAAGCCAGGTCGGCAGTGGACATACCAACGCTGCAGTCACATCCTGCACCTTTACTTTCTCTTCCCAGCAAGCAGATCAAGACTGAGTCTGTGACTGCCCCGAAATCTTTTTGGCCAAAGTTTTCTTCGGGCTGGTGGAAATCTGGCATCTTGGTGCTGTGGGAAATTCCGACAGTTCCACTTGGGATTTTAAAAGTTTTCAAAAGGGAAAGCCCCCAGGTTTCCATATAATGAATTTGGTGAAAATCCCAGCCTGTGACTTCAGCTTTTGCTTTTATTGTATTAGAAGAAAAAGCCTATTTCAAGGAAATAAAATAAAAATTAAGGCTTGAAATAGTCTGTTTGATCCAGCCAGAACAGAACATGCTAGACTGTTTCTGGCCCTTCCCCAAACGGTGTTTTCTCAGGCTCTACAGAGCCTTACAGGAAACGTCTGTTCCAGGAAATGGCATTGCCTGAAGCCATTGGGCACCTTGGCTGCTGAAGTGATGGCACAGCCCACACATGCTCACATCTCCCCTGAAGAAACAGGTTCTGCTTCTTCTGCAAAGGGTTTACTGCCAGAGCTAGGTAAAACTGAGGAAGGGCTCTGACATTCAGGTAAGTGGGAGGGGGAGTGCTTTGTTTGCCAAAGGCATGACTTGCCATAGGTGTTGTTGTTTTAAGGCACAAACTGCACTCTGGCAGATAATGCAGCTGCTTTTCCTCTGCAGACTGGGCTGGAGGTGTTTTACCTGGCAGAGGACTCCTCCAGGTCACTTTTGCTCCCTTTGAGCTCAGCAGCTGGATTTGGAGGTGGCATCTGCTCAAGGAAATTCCACAGCAGGAGTGTGGAGGGCAGCTGCAGCCTCAGCGTGGCTTTGTGGGACACCACAAGCCATCAAGTGCTGGCAAGTGGCCTAAGCCACCACCAAGCCCTGTATTTCCAGGGCACAGCACAGCAACTGCCTCCAATGGGAGCAGGCAGCTCCAATGAGTAGTGACAAACCTGGGCTGCAGCTGGCAGAAGACTGGCACCCTCACTCCCAACCCACTTCATATACCACCCTCCCATCCCACAGCTGCTCTCCACACCAGTGGCAGATCCTTACTGCACTTCTTTGAGGTCTTGCAGCATTGAAGAACCTCAAGTCAGCGGATCTGATGTGTTCCATGAGATATTCCTGATATAACTAGTGGTAAACCACAGGCGTTGTGTCAGTCTGACAGTGAAGGATCTCAGGACTTCTCTGAGCTCAGATTTTTCCCTTCAACAGATTTTAGCTTCTTTAGTTACAGTAGGAATTGTCTGGGCACTTGTTTTCTCAAACTGATTTAGTTTCCCTTTAGTTTTCAGGAATAGCAGGTTGTTTTTCACCATAGATGCGGACCTGTAGATTAAACTGTGATATGGATGAGTGCAAGCAGGCAGATGCCCACCTACACAAGCAGTCCCAGTCCACAAAGATGAATCACAGCATCCAAGCAATGGAGTGTGCAACCCTGCGAGTCAGGGACATCCAGCCTTCAGGGAAACAAAGAGCAGAAAAACTGAGTAACCAGAAACCAGGGCCAGCTTATCCCAGCCTGTCCCCATTGCTCCTTAGGAGACTTCCTGAGGTTACCTTTTGCACCCAAAGGCTCTCTGAAGGGTGTGACAGCACCAAAGAAAAGCAGTAGATAACAGGAAAAGGGTGTTTTTTCCCCCTGTGTGTAACTGCAGTATGGCTGAGGAAGGCTTGGAAACGTGGACAAAGGAAAAACAGTCACAAACATTTGCCTGTGCTCGTGGCATGGAGTGTGGGCAGAGGGGCCACACACTGGGCACTGGGCACCAGCAGGGGGTCCTGCAACCTCTGGGCCTTCCAGCACTGCCCCAGATGTGATGCTCAGCACCCACAGAAGGATGTCATGCTAGACAGTTCAGTGTCCCTGCTGGAGTCTGGGCTCTCTGCCTCCAGCTCCTGCTCTGCTTTAAGGACATTTTTGTATAGATGTTCTGCTACCTAAACGCTGGTTTTGGTGCACACAAAAGGAGAATAAGGTCTTCTGGGGATGTTGGTGACAGGCGCCAGACATGCTCAGACGCCTGATCTGATGTCATCCCCTAACCTTTGATTGCTCACTGGCAACCCTCAGCCAGGAACTCGGTTTATTGCTCCAAACCACAGATACCACAGGTCAAAGTGCCAGGTCCCATTTTACCCAGGAGACACGTGAAAGCAGCTCCAGCATTTCCCCCCCACCACAGCTTTGCCAGGGCTGTTCACAACCAGCTTGAGCTGTGCGCAGCGTCAGGGTCCTCACAGGTGGAGGGAATATATGACTAATGCCTGGGGAATTGCTCGTGAAGGCAAAAAGCCCCTTGAACCTGCAAAGCTTTATATGCAAAACAATATATAAAAAGAATGTGGGCTGTGTCCTAAACAAACAGGAAATGGCCCAGAACACCTCCCATCTCCTTCAGGGAGTTTTTGTGCTGGCAATTTTTGCTATTTTGGTCCTTTGTGAAAGAAGAACTGTTTGTTACAGTAGATTCGTATTCCTTGAAATAAGGTACAGACTGAGAATCAAAAGGGAAAGTCAGTGAGAGGTAGGAGCCTGTATCTGATCTGAAAAAAAGATGCCAGAGTGGATCAGATGAGAATGTTGATGATTTTCACTTCATGGGAAGCATGTTCAGGAGCTCCCACGCCTCAGGAGCTGGTGACACAAGAGCAGGGCCTGGTAACAGGTACTGACAGCATCCTTGTCTGCCCACAGTACTCCATCCCAGAGGCTTGCTGGAAAGAGGCAGCAGGAGCATTTAGCTTTTGGGATGACCCAGCCAGCATTGATGCTGCAGGGGAGGCACACTGACACATGACTCCAGCTCTGGACATACGATGGGATTCTCCTTCCCCTGACAAAGCTCCCAGCTGCCTCACGGCAGATCATCCTCGTCCTAACCCACCTCTCCTCAGTGGCCTTGGCAGCTCAGCCACTGCTCTGACACAAACTGACCCACCAACCCCCTCTCTCCCAGCCAAGGACACCAGTGCCAAACTCAGGAGAAGGTTCCTTAGAGCCAAATGTGGCCTCTTACTTTGGAGATGCCCTTTGGAGAAGCCTCTGTGCTTCATGTAGAGTTCTTGAGCCACTAGTGTAATAAGGGAGAGAATTGAATGGCAAGGGATTGAGAGAGTCTGCTTGGCAGCACATGATTTTGTATTTCCTCACATTTAAGAATAAAGCAGGAAATGAGGAGCAGATGTCTGGACCTGTCTGCAGTCAGTGTCTCCACAGGGGGTGGAAAAACTCCAATTTTGGAAATATCAACCACTCTGGGGCTTGTGTTTTAAGGAAACTGCTTTACATAGAAAATGTTTCCAGAAGCAGTAGAGAACATCACACCAGCTTTCACTTCTCTGAACACAATGGCTTCCTCCTTCTCCATAAATGAGAACCAATTTGGGGTCCAGCACACACTGTATTTTCCACAGCTACCAGTCAGCATCCCAAGGCAGCCCGGCTGTGGGATGCAGCATCACATCTGAGCTGCAAACTTCTGGCTGATCCCAGTGGGACATTGCAGGGAGAGGTGCACACCTGCAGTGGGAACTGGTGCCTCTCCTCAGCAGCTGGAGCAGCCCGGACTGAGGAAAACTCACCCTGCGCCTGTCCCATGGAGGCTGCCAAGGGCTGCACTGTCTGCTGCAACGAACAAGATTGAAGTTGTTTGAAAATATTGCCTTTAAAGAAACAAACATGGAGCTCTTCAGTGCACAACGTGGTTATGCTCTTTCTAAACAGAGAAGAGTCACTTGCCTCCCACACAGCAACGCAGCCACCAGGACAAGCTCTTTCCTAGGGAAGGGGGTGGGGAACTCTTGAGAAAGGTGCTTGGATGGCAGAGGTGAAACCTGGGCAGCTTTTCAGCTGAGGGGAAGGGACTCTACCAGAGCAGGCTTCCCTGAACACATCAAGCCCTTGGCTCCTGCCCAAGTCCCTACAGAGCTGGGGAGACATCCTGATGTTGCAATCTTTCTGTGTAGCTGCAGGCCCTGAAGGGAACAGTTCCATGAAGCTGGCACGATGGAGGAGAGACAGAGGATCTGTCCCTCCAGCTTCGGGGCCCCAGCCGGAATGTGGAGCTGCTGGAGCATGTTCAGATGACCACCACGGTGCTCCAAGGGCTGGAGCACCTC
>VYZQ01051131.1:0-12882 GCA_013400655.1 Mystacornis crossleyi
AAAAAAAAAAATCCCTGTGAGGCAGAGGTGGAGCAAATCCCCCATTTCCACAGGGCGAGACATCTGCCAGCAAAGGGACTTGGCAAAGATGGGGAACCTGCGTCAGAGGCTGCACCCTCCAGTGCTCCAGCTCCTCCAGCACCAGGGCTTGGCTGGGAGAGGCCCTCTGTTTCTGTCTGAAACCTCCATAAAAATAGCACAATTATGGGAAAATCCTTGTCCAAGTGGAAAAGAAAACACCAGTCTGGCTTTCACGAGGAAGCAGAGCTCTACAAAAGCGCTCCTATAGCATTTGCTGTTTCTGTCAGGCATCCAAAACCTCGCTCAGAGCCCTTCACCCAGGGGCACGGCTCCACAGGGCGAGGTCGGGCCCCTGCTAAAGGATTTTATGATTTTTTTCCCCCAGCATTTCACTTCACCTCATCAGAAGTTTCCATACGTTGGGAACAAACCGTCTGCAGGAGCCTTCCCTGGGGAGCAGAGCGGGGCAGCCCCCGCCGGGAGCAGCTGCTTGATCCCGAGCCATAAATAACAGGCCAGGCTGGAAAATCTCCATGGGGTTCTTTTTCACAGAAGTCGAGCTGGTGATGTCTGTCACCCCCTGTCCCTGCTGTCCTTCCAGCAGCCTTTCCCCGAGTCCCCCAGTGCCTGCCCTCACAGGGCTGATCCCCCCTTACAGACTTGGGGTGCCCTGAGGGATGAAGGGATTTAATCCTGGAGAGATTTAATTAGAGGTGCCCACCCCTGGACAAAGTTTCCGCTCGCAACACCCCCAGATTCCCCAAAACAGAGCAGAAACCTGCCTGGCTCTGTGGTTTTTGGGGGCCACATGGAGAGGGGTGGCACCAGGGCTCTGTTATTTCCCCTCTCTGCAGCCGGGGCAGAGTCCCCGCAGGGGTAACCACGTTCCAGGTGACATTTCCTTCGTTCCAGGTGACATTTCCTTCGTGCCTGGCCCGCTTCTGCAGGACATTTCTCGGTCAGCAACAGAGAACGGCCTCGGCTCTATTTATACCCCACCCCGGAGCCGGGTAAAAATAACCCTGGCGTGTTTGGCAGCCTGAAGGCGCTACTGTAAATCCTCCCTGTCAGCAAGAAAATCCTGCTCGGGTCGGAGCCGGGGTCTCGCCCGGAGAGGAGGCTCTGGGGGAAGCCCAGGGGCGTCCGTGAGGTTGAACCCCGAGCGGAGGAGGAGAGGGATCGAGTAAACCCATGGAGCAGCAGCTGGCAGCATCCCTGCCCGGTGCCAGCGTCCCAAAAAACCGGCTGGGAAGCAGAGCAGGAGTGTCAGATTGCTCTTGAACCGGGATTAAAGGCCACTGGCGCTGCTGTATTTTTAGCTTCCTGATCATCCTTTGCGAAAAAAAAAAAAACACCAACCCCTCATTGTGGCCGGTGGGATGGGAGAGGAGCCGGGAGCTGCCCCCAGCTCGGCCCCGCCGCTCTTTATAGCCACGGGAAAGGTCACGGTGACTCCTGCAGCGCTGTCACCTCGCGGGGACCCAGCCACCCATCCCTCCCTCTCGCGGAGCCGCGGCCGCTGCCGGAGCCCGGGGCTGCTGCCTGAGTCAGCTTTATCTGCCGGGCTATTAATAGCCCTGCTCGCCTCGGCCCCGCTCTAATTGCAGGTTAATAAAACAGCCGGAGAGAGGCTGCCCCGCATCCCGAACCGCAGCCTCCCCCCCCTCGGCCCGGCTGGGAAGAGCCCCGGGATCCGGGAGCCGCCGGGTCCCGGCCCCCCCCAGCCCCGGGGCTCGTTCCACACCGGGGCTGGCGCGGCCCTGGCACTTTTCCACCTCCATCCCAACGGAGACAAAGGCCTGATGTAGACTTGGAGGCTCTTCCCAAGGCCACTGCTCAGGGACAGCCTTGAGTCGTCCCTCCTGTTGTCCCTTGAGTGCTCGGGGTGGGAAATACTGAGCAGGACGCTTTTTCCGGCGGGGATTTTCCCTGCAGGCCTCGCAGCTGGGCGGGTGAGGAGCCACGCACAGAGCTGGGATGGGAAACAAGGAACGCTCCCGTCGGAGAGGAGCAGCCTCATCTGCGGGTCCCCTCCCCACGCCGAGGGATTCCCACTGCCCACCCCACACAGGCTTAGAGCCTTTGGGATTTTCCAGGGCCCTGGCAGGAGCCCCGGGGCTTGCAGGAACGAGCCCAGCGCCAGGAGCTGCCCCGCACCAGGCCCCGCTCAGGGGCCTGAAGGTGGTGGCGATGTCCTTGTCCCCAGGGCGAGGCAGTGTCTCACTCTCCCTCTCTTAGGGACGCATCCAGAGTGCCCCAGGCTGGCGTGGGGCCGGGAACAGCAAATTCAGGTTTTGGTGAAACCGAGAGCTCCGATTACCCTGACCCCATTGCACGGCCCGTCCTGCTGCCCAGGCCACGGGCTGTCGGTTCCCATTCGCATCTTCCTGGGCCCTTGCCCCCTCCCCGGCTCCTCTCAGGTGCAGCTTTTCTGGCCGTGGCCTGAGCTCACTCCGAGCTCAGAGCTCTGCCTTCAGGGCCCCGTGCTCTGCAAAGAGGGTTAAGTCGCTTTTTCGGCCCCGTGGGGAATTAAGGGCGCTCAGCAGCACGGAGCAGAGGGCACTGGCACAGGGCACTGGCACAGGGCACGGGGCCAGGTCCCTGCCACCTCCAGCAGCGGGATGAACAGGGGTGGCATCAGCCCATCCCAAAAAACCCGAATAAAGCACTGCTTCCATCCGGTCGTGCTTGGATTTGAGGTGGAGGCAGCAGGGATTGCTGTATCCCATCCCCTGGGAGCAGCTCTGGATTTCAGGGATTTGCACAGAATGAAGCAGAAACCTGGGCCAGCAGCTTTAGTACTTGAAAATTTTATTTTCTCAAATGAGCACCAACACATATTGTAAATATGACAAACAATACGCCTCCCTCTAATACTGAAGAACTATATACAATGTACAAATACATGAAAAGGTGAAAACCAATTATTTGAAAACAAACAATTGCATTTATGACTGAAGCAAATGACCTGAAAGAATACGCAAAAAAAAAAAAATTAAAATAAGATCAAAGAAATAAAAGTATACACAATTTGTAAACACAAGAGCATCCATAGACAGGCTGGTATTGGAAATATTGTCCTTAGTTTTGTCAGTGGAGAAAGCATTCCCATTTCCTTAGGAAGAACAAAACAAAGGATACACACAGTTGTAACAATGAGAACAGCTTATTTGTNTCCAAAGATTCGCGGTTTAGGTTGAAAACAACATCGAGTTAAAAAGCTCCATCCTCCATCCCTGCTGTCCCCGAGCAGCAGCGAATCCGAGGCTGCAGCTCCCGTCCGGTCCCAGCTCCTACAGCCCCAGATCTACTTCACTCCAGCCAGCTCCGGTGCAAGAGGCAATTCCGGGCCCGGATCCCACAATCCAGGGGAAGTCGGGAGCCCCACCGGGCTCCAGGGAATTCCTGGTGGGAGCACGAGGTGACGCCCAGAGGGAAACTGGAGCCCTCCTGAGGGCCTGCAGCCCCTCCCATCCCGAATATCCCCCCGGGGTCTGCTGTTCCCAACCCAGCCCCCAAATCTGCCCGTGGGAGTGGGAGCGAGTCCCCTCCCCTGCCACATCCAGAGTAAACGCGGATCCACTTCAGAGGACAACGTAAATTAGGATTTTTGTTTCCCTTTAAACATATTTTCCAAGAAATACAGAAGGAAACAGGATCATCACAAAGAACAACAACAAAAAAAGTGCTCTCAGGGAGGGGCTCTGAGAAAACAGCACCAAATATATTATTTCTTTTAAAAAAATTAAATATTATTTACAAAAGTATATTTCACAAGATAACGTCTGGGAGTTATTTTTTCTGCTTTGTATATATTATCATCTGAATATTTCTTACAGGGGTCAGGATTTCACACCAGACAAACCACCAGAGCAAGAACAATTTAAAACTTACTCAAGTCTGAGCTTTGGGGTAGAGGGGAGGATGTAAACTCGAGGGTGCTCGCAGCTGCCCAGACACGAGGCTGGACATCCAAACAAGAAGGAAAACTCGCTGCTGTCCGTGTTTTCCCGCGGATGCTGCCCATGGAAAGCAGCACCAGGTGCTCCGCAGGCGGCTCCCGTGGGCCACGTGTCCGTTTCTCCCGGGAAAAGGCCCCACCTGGCTCAGCTCAGCAGGGAAGTTCTTTGGTTATCTCTGAGTGCGTCACTCTGTGACTCCCCCACTCTCCCTGTGCTGCTGCGGGAGCCCAGGAGCACAGATCCCCCCTTCCTGCCAGCCCCAGGAGCACAGATCCCCCCTTCCTGCCAGCCCCAGGAGCACAGATCCCCCCTTCCTGCCAGCCCCAGCACAGATCCCCCCTTCCTGCCAGCCCCAGGAGCACAGATCCCCCCTTCCTGCCAGCCCCAGGAGCTCAGATCCCACCTTCCTGCCAGCTCCCAGGGCAATGAGCAGCCAGCCAAAGCTCTCCCTGCCTCCTGCACACAGCCAGGAGCTGCACAAGCCCATTTCTCCTCATCCACCTGTGCTGGGCATCCCAGTCCCTCCCCAGGGAACGCTCTGGGTGCTGGGGGCAGCCACAGTCACACACCCTGGTTCCCATCAGGGCCCAAGGCCAGGCTCTCAGCAAGTGACTCTGCGGATGCTGAGGGGACAAAACCAATTAAAAGCAGATTAAGACCTCGCTCTATTCAAGCTGGGACTGGTTGCCATTAAAAGCCCAACGCCTGTGACCAGTAAAAACCAGCCAGGCCTGATGGGCACTGTCCTTTTTTGTCCCAGATAAATGGATAAAAACATTCACACCTGGCAGCTCTCTGGAGCTGTTATTTCTCAGAGCAGTTCTCTGCACAGCCCTGCCTTTTATTTTGCTTTTTTATCAGCACTCACTCCAAATACCAACATCAAACCACGAGCCCTGTGTGCTCTTCTCAACCTCACAGGATTTGGGATGATCCCTTCCCTCTCCCAGATCCTTTAAAGGCTCTGTGGAGACTAAAGAGCTCTTTGAAGACCAGGAATTACCTCCCTCTAGTCAAAACTCAATAAATTGCCACGGATCCTCAACCACAGGACAGGGAAATGGCACCAGGTCAGTGGCAGAGCCCACAAGACAGCGGGTGCTGTGGAATCTTTGATTTCTGCTGGGTTTGTCGCTGGAGGGAATGTGGCTGATGGAAGCAGAGACAATCCCAAACAGAAGCTGAAGCAATTGTTACACAGCCAGAGCAGAAGGGTGAGGGCAGCAGCCACCTCTGGACAGGCTGGTCACAAACAGATCCAACTCCATCCCCTGCAGGAGCCCGGCCAACTCCACCTCGTTTCTCCAAGAACAGAGCTTTGAGAGATTAAAAAACCACCTTTGTGTCATCAGGTTGGGGTTTCAGCACAAGGATCCCACACTAAATTCCACCCCGATTCTTAAGGAGAGTCTCTATTCCCATTCCCTGCCAATTTCACACCAAACGACTCTTCCACAGCTCCCTGGAATCTCTCAGGGGTGGGGGCCAGTGACAACAGATTACAGCAGCTCCAAAGCTTCTGTTTCATAAGGAGTCACCACCCCCTGCACAATACTCCTTCCTTCTGGATTAAGGAAGATTTCCCCCCATGGATTGACCTACTTGTAAGAATTCCACAAACAGAAAGAAAAATTCACTCGGGGAGAGATAAAACCAACTCAGCTCCACGGTCTCGGGTCAGGCACCAGGCACTGCCTGGACTTCCCCTCTCACACACGACGCCCCTTCCCCACCATCCACCTCGGGAAGGTGCTCAGGAATCACAGGGGGAAATTAAAATGGGAAGGACTCGTTGTTCCTTGCAGTTCCGACACCCACATCGACCCCCCAAAGGCATGGATCACTCCAGGGGCTCTGGGAAGATGTTTCATTTCTTTTTTTTCTTTCTTTCCCATTCTCCCCGTGCCTGCACCAGGCTGCTGGGGGTGGGAAAAGGGGGAAGGATTTGGGGAGGATACCTCAGGGCTTGAAATATCCACCTGGGCAACACAACTGCCAGGAACTCAGCTCCCTCCTCGCCCCACTCTCGCCCCATTTCTGTGCCAGGCTCCCACAGTGGGGCCTGGGACTAAAGGAAAAAGTTCTCTAACAGCATTTTCCTACTTGCACTTGTGAAAGGTTGGTAAAACACTGCCAAGGGTGCTCAGGGCAGGCCAGGAAATCCAGGGGTACCCTCTGTTACTGTTTGTCCCCATCCTCCTCTACAGAATTTCCTCCTCCTTGCCTCGCACGTGCCTTTTGTCACCCCTGCCACATTTTCTAAGCTGCAGCTCCAGCCTCCTTGTGCCTGAAGCGGTTTTCTCCTCCTCTCTGAAGGGCTCAAGAGTCAGGATTTGGTTTCTGCAGCCGTGAGGACTCTCCCCACGGCCGTGCTCCGTTGGGACGTTCGGCCTCCCTACCCTGAACCAGCGAGAAAAAGGAGAGGCAGGGAATCTCTCCAGCCTCCAGGTCCTGCCCCCTCAAACAACGAGTTCATAAATAGCAAACAAAACACAGATTGTGGGGGAACTGGTTCTGCCTCGGGCTCAGCCTGCTCGGGCTGAGGCTCCGCCGATGGATTCGGGGCTCGGAGAGAAAACGCAGCCGTGAGGTAATTTCTGTCCTTTTAGACAAGGAGAGATTTCTCTGTCCTTTAGACAAGTAGGTATTTCTCTATCCATTTAGACAAGTAGATATTTCTCTGTCCATTTAGACAAGGAGATGGTTTCAAGCCTTGCTTAACCAGGACTGAAAGGAGAAGCACAGCGTCACCTTCTGATGGTTCCCCTGCGGACCCGCTCCCCCACCCCTCTCCCACCTTCTCCTGCCCAAACCTCGGGGTCTTCCTCCTGCGCCTGGGGAGGTGCCAGGAGAGCCCAGGTCAGGCTGGATCGAGCACTGGGCACATGGAATGGCTGTCGGGCATTCGGTGCATTCTCTGAGCCAACGCCAGAACAGAGAGAGAAGCAGCCAGGGTCAACTCACAAACAGAGACAAAGCAAAGAGACAGAGAGACAGAAATTTAGAGGCCAGTCACCAATAAAGATGGAGAAGGGTGTGAAGATGCTCCCGGATTGCAGAGCCTCTAAATGCATGGAACCAAGCGTTCAGTCACTCTCTCACTCTTGGATATAATGTTCGGTTGGATGGCATTCTCTTACACGCTGCTAGGGCTGGGCTCTTCCCACTCAATCCCAGCCATTATCCTTGATCATGTGAGCTAGTTCAATGATGTATTTGCCTTCTTTATACTTCTGGCTGCTTTCAAAAGCGTGTTCCTAAAATGAAACAAGGAGGAAGAGTGAGATCGAGGTGACGTTTGGATGTGAATCGGGTTATGGATCAGATCTGGGAATGCTGGTGAAAGTCTGAGCCTTGCCTACAGACAAAAAGTCAACTGCAGGTCTTCCTGTTGGCTTTCAGGAAAATTATGAGGGAAAAAATCTTAAATCCTGCTTCTAGAATCTCAAATCCTGCTTCTAGCATCTCAAATCCTGCTTCTAGCTGTCTTTACAGGCTGGGAAAAACAGAACTGGCAGCATGGAACGTGCAAATTTCTGCAGGCCAATGGCAACTGCTCCTTGGACCAGGATTTAGGGATCATCGGTGGTAAAATCCACCTCTCTGCAGGGTGGTGTGGGAATTTATTAACATTTGTAAGAAATGAAGTGGTTCTCCGTGGGAATGGGATGGATTATGGTGAATTAAATGTGGAATCCCATGCGAAGCTCCCCCTCTGCCCAGATCCGTGCCCGCGGCTAAGGAAACACGCAGGAAACCTCTGGGATCCCCAGCACCCCGGAGCAGGAGGGACTCCCCTCGCTGAGGCTGCGTCTTCAAACCACCTCAGCTCTGCTCAGGTGCTCTCCCTGTGCCCCTGTCACTCACCTGGCAGGAGGTCATTCCTTGCTGTTCATGGAATTCTGTGTTTTTTTTTATTCAGTTGATGCCCTGAGTGCCCTGCTCCATTTGTGAGACCCACAATGGATTCTCCATGGATTCCTACCCCACCAGTTTTTGATGCTTTGTTTTTTACAGCCTTTCAACTGACTTAGTAAAGAATATTT
Organism: Mystacornis crossleyi; assembly: GCA_013400655.1. Classification (NCBI taxonomy): domain Eukaryota; kingdom Metazoa; phylum Chordata; class Aves; order Passeriformes; family Timaliidae; genus Mystacornis; species Mystacornis crossleyi. The sequence goes on from VYZQ01051131.1 coordinate 8,030, forward strand.
CTGTCCAGAGGCCACGGATACAAACTAGGATTTGCTTACACACTGGTGAAAACGTTTGGACAGAAGGGTTTTGTCCAGAAGCAGAAATTAGGATGTAACATTAGATTTTATTGGAAGGTAATTGAATTTATGAAGAGCAAACAGAGAAACTCATATTCAACAGCATTTCCAGTGGGAAGGACACAGGATTAACGGAGCATTCTATTATTCTGATAACATCTACCAGAATAATAGAAAAACGACAATGTGAACCTCAAGACTTAAGTTATCCTCATTTATGTTAAATGTCACTGAGGGGCACCCACCAAACCCAGGTGTAAATTCTTAGTAAAAAACCCTACATTAAAGCTGATTCTTCAAATGCAACACACACAAGGCAGGAGGAAAACAGATGGTTACAGATGAAAACCTGCCTTTTGGGTTCCCAAAATGGTCTTTCCACCCCCTCAGCTGGAGCAAAACTGCCCAGGGGCAAAGCCAGGGACACAAATACTCACATATTTCCAGCCCAGCGTGGTTTTGCAGTTTTCACAGTAAATATCTGCCACGGCGTGCAATCCTGTTAATAACACCCGCTCCTCTGCAGGGCCACAGCCCACGTTAACTCTGGGACAAAGCACAGATGCTCCCCGTTAGTGCCTTTCCACATCAAGATGCTCTAATAAAGCTGACAATGATTTCATTGCAGTGTTTGAAAACACGAGCAGGAGGCTCTGAGTTTCCCAGCTGTGCCCGGGACAAAGCTCTCGCGCAGTTCCAGAGCAGAATGAAAAGGTAAAATGGGATTTTTATTCAACGAAAAAACTCTCTGAAAGCTTTGAACAGAAGATTAATAACACTCCAGTCACTTGTGCTAATTAGGCATTTGAGAAAGATTTTCATTCTCAAATTGATAAAATGGTACTTTTACTTTCCCAAACGGAAAATTGAAAAATGTGACTGAAATCAGCGGTTCTGCTGAAAGACAGACCAGCAGTGACCTGCCCAAAACTATTTCCAGTCACTGGGAAGATTATACTTAGTTTTTATGAAGTGCAAATTTAGACATCATTTATCTCCGCATTTACAAAACTCCGGCTCTTTGGTCCAACTACATCCTGGGAGAAGAGAATGACTCAGCCATTAGCTCTGATTTCTCAACCTGATGACGAAAAAAATCACCTTTTCCTTGCTGCTTATCTGAAACCTCTACACGACTCAAATATGAATCAGGGGCTATTTCTGCCTCTTTCTCCAACCATTTTCGGGAAGCTCCCAAGCCCCAGGCAGAGGTTTTGTGAAGAAAACTTGGAGTTTTATCCTTTTTCAGGAGGGTTTTGTTAAATCCGCCCCAAGCGACGCGGCACGCCCAGGGTACTCACACGGAGTTGAAGAGGTACGCTCGTCCTTGGCTGCCCTGGAAGGACTGCAAGGCAAGAAAACAAAGCTCAGTTGGCTGCTTGAGAGGAAAGAGGGCAACTTATCCAGCTCCAACAGTGCCCTTTTCACAGCACACCCCTGGAATTATCAGTGTTTTCATACAGGCTTAGTGTGCTGCTCAAGAGCTGAGTTTTCTCTCTTATGGCCCAGCAAAATCTCTTTTCACCCTTTTGGTGTTTATGAACTTCACACCACGCCTCGGCCTCACCTGAAGGCTGCCAAAAATCGCTTTGGATCTCTTTTCAAACTGCACTTGCACATGAATTCCCCTTGGGAATTGCACAGCCAGACACCGACCCAAGCCGAGGGATCGGGCTCTGCCTGTGCCAGGAGCTGTGCACACAAACACAATTCCAGTGATTTCACAAAGGCCTCAGCCCTGAGGTGCGTGCAGGCCTCATGTTCCCACTGGGGCCTGGCAGATCTTCAGGACTGGGGTGAAACACAGCAGGAGATCGATGGGAACAGAGCAGCCAAACCACCCCAGATAATCCAGGCCCATCCTCTCTGCCCCACATTTCCTCAGGATCTTTGAGCATCACCACGGAAAGGCAGCGCTTTGGAGGGATCAGGGCAGTGCCAGCCTGGCAGGACGCTGCAGATCCCACTGTGCCATGTGTGGCCTCACCCTGTGGCAGTGCCTGGCTGACAGGCACCAAGTGCCACCTGCATTTTTAATGCGCTTTGACAAGCGCACACTGAATTAAACATTTGGTGCCTGTGAGCGAGAGCTGGGCTGTCTGTACACAGGTTACCTTGTGGGACACCTCAGGGAATGTCTGCACCGAGGGGCAGGAGCTGGGGAAGTCAAACCCCAGCTTTTCTTGACCGTTTAATCCTTTGCACCTCACCAGGAACCTCGGAATGTCCAGCAGTTTTCTTAAAACCTCAACTGATGATTTCAGACCAGAAACCCTTAAAAGGGGTGGGACAGGGTTTTGAGGAAAGAGAAACATTCATGTTTTACCTCCCTGGCCCCCTAACAATGGTCATTTATTTAAGAGCAACCCCACGTCACACAAAACAATCTCTGGGGGGGCCCCTGCCCTCCTTGGGCTGTCCCCTTCCATCAGTGCACTCCTGCACCTGCCCAGCTCCTGCCTCGTGGAGAAGCAAAGTCAAAGTTGTCCTTGGAAGATCCCCAGTTACAAAAGGATCCTTTCCACAGAGCAGAGGCACCTCAGAGGGCAAAAATGCCACAGGGCACCCGGGCAGGGAGCCACAGCCAGCAGTGCCAGCTGCCTGTGAGGTCTGCAGGGTAGCAAGGGCTCTGCCAGCTATAAAATCCCTGCCTGGCACAGAACTCCCTCGGTCCTGCACGGATAACCATTCTTCAGAGGAATCTGAAGCCCAATATTAGTTGCCACCCAGGGCACAGGAGGGCCACCGTGGATTCAGAGAGGATGCCCGAGGATATCTCTTTGACTCAGACAAAAGCAGTGCCCGGAGGAACGCCTCTTTTCTTGGGAAGGAATTAAATAGGACACACGGCTCAAGCGTGTTTGTGTAATTGCATTTATTAGAGAAGCTTCTTTTAATCCCTCTGCAGCACTCAAGCTCTGTGTTCCTGCTGCTGCCATACCCCACATCCAACCAGCCTGGCTGCTCCCAAACACACCCTGCACCACCCCAGCGTCCTGGGGGAAAGTGGGAACACAAATGATGATTCCCTGGCCAGAAAGGAGGGTCCCAGCCAGACGTGGCTGCAGCAAACAGGAGGGCACTGCCTGTCCCTGCTGCACGACTGGGATGCCATGGAGAAGGGTTCAGGGATGGAACACAAAGTCCCACAGCAACGTGTGTGCCATCAGAGCAAAATGAAAGCAGATGAAGCTTGCTCACCATCCAGTCCTTCCCAGTAAATACTTTTCCATAAACACCAAAAGTGGCCGAGTTTGCCAATAACAGCAACTATGGGAGCAGAGTTTTTATTGGTACAGAAATAGGATTTTCCGTTCCTGCTGTCTTTAATAAACAACAAACCCAATCCCATCAGCTGTGCTGGGGCTCACTGGACCCTGTTCCACTCCCAGGGACAGTAGCATCCTTCCAGAGGTGCCTGCCCTTCCTTCCAGCTCAAGCCAGTGCTTGAGGCTATCTAAGGGTGGTCACTAGGAAAAAAAAAATCACATTATTTATCCCCTGCCCAAGCAGAAGTTTTCAACAAACCAGTGCTCAGCTTTCAGTACTGCCTTAACAGTCACCCTGCAGCCAGCAAAGAATTTGGCAAAAAACAGAAAAAGAAGGGACAGGAGTCTGGTAACCACGAGCTCCCCAGTGCATTTGCCCTCGGTAAGACTCAGCTGGCTGCATCTTTATAAAGGTGGCACAGGCAGCTTCTATCTGGGTGTTGTAACCTGAGCACTTCCTGGAGATCTTCCTGTCCTTCTGGCACGCCAGAGAAACTGGCATATGCTGTAATGGGAGCAACAAAATCAGAGAAAAGAAGGTATATTTACACACCAGCAGATGCTCCTGTATTTGTTTTTATTGTTTTGTTTGTTTTTTTAAGAGACACGAAAAGATTTCCACAACACACTTGATTTTCACTGAAGTGACAGCCAGCAGCCAGACCTACTTTCTGTGCTCTGCATTTTCTCTGTGTAGATTTTCCTGATACACATTCAAAGGTGCATCTCACCCCGCCTCCCACAGAAATCCAGACTTCCTGCTCGCTGAAATAACAGCTCCTGGCATCACTTTCCAGCTGAAAGAAATGGCAACGATCTTTCTGTTGTTGTTTCCCACTGGAAGCCCAAGCACGGATTTTTTCCCCTGCACTGCTAACGCTCAGAGTCTGGCTGGAAACACATCTGGATGTGCCAGCAACACAACCCTCCCTCCCCATCCTGTCTGAGCCCTCCCAAAAACAACACGAGCTGTTGGGATTTGAGATGCACGACAGCTCATTCCTCCTGACGCTCAGCTCAGGAACCCTCCCCAGTCCTGGCTGCTCAGAAGAGAGGCATCCAAAAGCTGCAGGGCCCGAGGAGTGCTGATTGGAGTGTCCAGGTGGGAAGCCACGAGCCCGGAGTCAGCAGTTCCGAGCGGATCCCAGCCTGCCAAGCTCCCTCCTCACGGCAGAAGCTCCAGGTTAAGATGCTTTGGCAGCTGCTCTGGTTTAAGAAGCTCCTGCCGCCCAATTTGCAGCCACTCGTTATTGCCCCTCAGCTGTGCTGATCCCAAATTAGAGCTGTGAAATGGTTGTTTTAAAAAAACAAATGTTTTGCAGGGGGTGGGAGGGCAATGGCTTTTCCCTCTTTACCCTGTTACCCAGTTGAAGGCCAGGCCCAAGGAGTGCTTCATGGCCACGGTGTGGGGCAGGCACGAGGCCTGTGGAGCAGGGAGCTCTCCCGATGCTCTGGCAGAGAGGCAGAGTGCAGAACTGCAGCTCTGCTCAGAGCCTGAGGGTGCAGAGAGGGACTGGGGGTTTC
>VYZQ01051138.1:0-13091 GCA_013400655.1 Mystacornis crossleyi
CCCTGTTGACCTGGCCAGGCTCCAGGCAATTCCAGGGGAGCCTCAGCCGCCGTGAATGCTCCCAGTGTTTGCGCAGCACTGCTGGGGGAAGCCCGGCGCAGGCTTGGAGACGGTGGGGCCAGGGAAGGGTTAAGCAGCGCCAGGCTGGAGGAGTGTCCTCCCTCCATGCTCCACACATGCCGTATTCCTTAGCAAAGTGAACATATTAACACTGGCATGCTCCCACACACCGCCTTGGCTCTCCTCCAGGAAATCATAACCCAGCTATTTGGCACACAAGGCCACAATTTTATTTACACAATCAACTTCTTGATAAACACAAAACTTACAAAATACACCACGCCCTTAAAATAAAAAAGGAACAAGTGTGGGGGAGAACTGCAGCAGCTTGACCGTCCTGGCCAGAAGGGTCAACATGCTTTGATTTGATAGCCCCATCCACAAGGAAACTGCTTGTGGATCCACGAGGATTTGCCCTGGCTTTTAGGCAGGGGGACACATGGGGGTACTCCGTGGGGCTGGGTGCTGCCAGACAGGTCAGGACTGACTCAGGCAGATTTCCTGCTGGGCAGAGGGGTCTCTCTGTCTCTATGAACGTTTTAATTTCCAACTCGATGTCCCCTCATCAATCTAAGCAACTACAAGTGCAAGTTGTGGGTTTTCTTTTGGGAGGAAAAACATTCTGATTTCATGTGGCAACCAGATTTTTTTGAGAAATATTCCATTTGGCCAGAGCACCAGTCGGTTCAGCTGGGAAACTGGGAAGTCTTCAACCTTGAGCACCCCTCAAGGGCACCCATTGCCTTAGGTGAAGTTCTGCCTAAACATCAGATAGAGCTGCCCCAGCCTTACAATGAACTGAGAGGCACACATATGCATGTTGTTGGTATCTGGGGTCACCTGGACTCAGCTCCACCACCTCCTTCACCTTTTGAGCTCACATTTCTCCACTGACCCTTCGAAGAAATTGTCTTGCTTGGCAAATGAGTCACATCCTTCTTCCCTTAACCTGTAGGCCTTGGTGACCAGGGTGGCATTGGGTGCAAGCCCTCCAAAAGCCAGGGCTAATGGTAGTTCTGTTAACCCTTACACTGGACAGATGAAAACAAGAAGATGCTTAAATGTTGCCTAAATTCCACTTGACAGATATTGCACGAGAAAAAATAATGGGCCAAGGGTATTAAACTGATTTATACTGGCTGAGGATCTGGACATATCTGCTTTATTCCTTGCAGATAAAAAGATCTGCCGGAGGCTAACAAGCTTTTGATAGTTTGGGAAACAAAGATTGATTCTTTCTTAATTTTTTTTATTTTTCGCACAAATAGGAAGAACCACCTTCAAATACCTGAGACACACTGCAATCATTTAGACAGATAAACATCTCGATTCCTAGAGATAACCAGCGCTGAATGATTGGCCCCAAAACCAAGTATTCGTGACAATTCTCAGAATGAGAGCATTATTACTCTCCATTTCCACAATAACTTACATACAACTGCAAAGGAAATGCTTCTCCCTTTGCAGCTGGGAAAGGCACCGTAAACAAAGCCTTGCCACAGCTCCCGAACACTCAGAGGTGGATGGGTGGGCAGGTATCCTGGGCCACTCCCCTGGCTGCTGCTCAGGGTCTGCATCGGAGCCCGAGACACTGATTTCTTTAGATGAACACCCGGCTGACCTCGGCATCACCATGTGAGATGGAAAAGAAGGCCTCCTCCCAGGAAAGGATGCGAACAGTGGAGATTAGAGGCAAGGCCAAGGGAAGAAACTCTGCAGGAGTGGGTAGACAAGTACCATGGTGAAAAGCACTTGCAGAGAGTTTCTGAAATGATTTATTTGTTGTCTGCCAGACATTTTGTCTCCCTTCACAGGCTGGGAGAGGAGAACACGAGTCCACCTAAGCAGATCAGAACCGTGATGGAAATTTCTCAGGCTACCCCTTACAAAACAATGGCTGTGCATTCACTTCTCCCTCTTGTACCCCAGAAAGCAGCAGCTGAAATGAGAGCCACCAAGATCTGTCAGAGATCTTATTTTTGCCTCATCCACCCTGTCAAGGTCTTGCACACACCACTGCAGCAAAACATTTGCAAATTGTAATTTAGATTTGTCTGCTACATATTCAGCTGCACATGAACAAAAGTCTCTCCTTGTATTGTGAATAATTCCTTCAAATACCAGATGTTGCCTGACTTCTCCAGAATGGCCAAACCCTACAATTTTATAGCAAGTAGTACTACACACAGTGACTTTCCACTAACATAATTTTCATACCTAAGGACCTCATCTCTGATTTAAAGTCAGTTCTCATCCTCTTATTCATTCTGTGAATAAGAGCTGATCAAGTCTAATGCAAAAACCAGAAGGCAACATTCACCCGGCTTTGTGTACTAAAATTTGAAGCCAATCTCAAGATTACACTTTCATGGATGCAACTTAACTACTGCCATGTAAAAAAGAAACCAGGGAGAGCCAGGGGCCAAACTAGAAGTATCCCAGCTCTGCAGGTGAGGACAGGGACCTTCAAGCTGAGGGACCTTTCCAACAGCAGCACCGATGATTTCTCAGGAACGGGCTCCAAATTAGCCCCGTCAAGCCTATTTCAGAGCCACAGGAGGGCAAGATGTGGAGGAGGACTTCAAGGGTGCTTTCAAACGAACTGAATCAGAGGTTTACCCAACCCCGCTCTTTCAGAAGTTTCTGAATAACGCACCAGCTTGAACCACTGGAAAGAAACAAATAAATGAGCTGGCAACTTTCACAGGGAGGAGCCTTGAAGCCCAGTTCCCAAGACCACGCCAACCAGCTCCGTGTGACAGCACACAGGAATGAAAATAGGTAGGTAACATTAACAGAAATACACTGAAACTTAATAACAGCAGCTTGTCAGGACATGCACCAAAGAGAAATGGCTCATAATAGCTACAGCTTGTATTATGAATGTTTCATAGCCATCTGGCTACAGAGCTGCCTGAACTCGGCTCATGTGCTGTGTGTGCTGTGCTAACCCACCGGGCACACTCTGGAAGGAGACTGTCAAGCTCAAGTCAAGCATCTGTGTTAAACAGAGACACCATTTCTCCTGTCAGATTGAAAATGCCTTGGAATAACGAGGCAGCAATGAGCAGAGCTAAAAAGTTAAGGCTGTGTCCTCCTTTGGTGTAAATCAGAAGTTTTGTTCAGGATAAATGGAGTTATCCCAGTTTACACCGACTGTAAGATCCAGCCCCATTGTATCAGCCCCTTGTTTCAGTCACACCTTCCATGTGTCTATCAGTAGCTTAAAGCAAAGGCACAGTTTAAAAGGAAAAGTAATCCCCCTGCCTTTCCTCTCCTGATCTGATTCACATACAAAATGGGCTTATGAACTCAAAAATTATGGGAGGGACTCAAGGAGGAGGAAAGGGAGACACAAGAGCCCTTTTATTTTGCGTCTTATTCACAATGAAAATTGGCACAGAAGCCAACCACATACATTAACATAGTTTGGGCAAGTTTAACTCTCATGAATACATTTCTGTGGAAAAACTATGTGACTATGGAAAAATCCCCTCTTTTTTGCCATTTGAAAAGATAACAGGCTTCTATGTGGAACATACCCAGAACCTGCCTGATTCAGAGACATGGAAATACAAAGATGAATAAGGCTGTTTCCCATGCTAGGGGCCCATGGAAACTGAGAGGGGAGGAAGAAGTAAGGAGGCCCATTGACTCGGGAGGAGGACTTTCATCCTACAGGTGAAGGAAGTATTTGAAGGCACTGGTAACATTGCAGGCCTATTCCAGAGCCCATTTAAGTCACTGACAACATCACATTGACTTCACTGCGATGTGGGTCAGGGCTAAATAGTTTTAAAATATAATCCAAGGCTATTTCCACATCACTGTGGAGCGAGTGGGATCCAAAACAGTTCAAGTGTGCCCAGCCCTGTGACTTACCTGCCTTTTGTCCATATTTCTGGCTGCTAGCTTGGCTGGTGCTTGGGCCCTAAGTCTTAATATTGCACTGAGGAGGAGCTGAGCTCGGGACCTTTTTGGAGCTCTGTCTCAGGCTGGAATGCACACCAGACTGTACCCACTATGTCCAAGTCAGGCGACCTGGAGAAAGGAAAGCTTTGGCCACACGTCCTGGGGCATCAACTGCACCTCTCTTCCCTCCTCCCCTCCTGTATATTCATTGTCCCTCTCCAGACTCAGGCTGCGGAGGGCTCGTAGTGGGGGTGTTCATCAAGAGAAGAGGGTACATCCACTGGACAACATGGGCATTCCTCTGTGTGATGATATAAGTGCACCTGGCACCCAAAATCTGCAATTTAAAGCCAGCCCAGCTGCAGTGATGAGCTCTGGTATCCTCTGGCCCAACTGCAGTCCGAGTGCAGCCTTAAGACTTCAGCAGAATTTCACAGGTACGCAAAAAAAGTGACCTTGACTCCTAGATCCCTAAATGCAACCTACAAGCTATTGCCATTCCCATAAGAAACCCCTTCTCCTTTGCTCACTGGCACCATGCAGTGCTAGTCCTGCCCAGTGCCACATTCCTGGCAGAGGATGGTAACCTCAGAATGAATATTTTCTTTTGAATGAATCAGTTTGCTTTATTATTAGCCTATCAGATACAATAGTTTGCATTGCAAGTCCTTCATCAGATCACTTCAGAAGTACATCACTATATCAGGCCTTTAATATCATGCTAATTTGTTTTGTAAATTACTAATTGAACTCCATAAATGACTCATATTGGTATGGCAAGTATCACCATAGAGAGAACTCAGCGATCTCAAAGGAGGATAAATCACAGAACCATGCTCTCCTGCTGTGTAACACAAAATTAAACAGTGGGGTAGGGGCAGGATTGGGAATTTTCCCCCACAAATAGTCCAGAGCTCTTATCTCTGTGATGCTTCTCACTACCACATGTATTGCTCCTGTCCAAATGTGGAGTTTCCACTGATGTCAGAGTGTGGGAGAAGCGAGGTACACAGACCCACACATCGAGGGCAAAGGATCTGCAGATCAGATCAAAAGGGAATATTCTTTTTCAAGGGCAAGTCCATCCAAAGTGCTCTGTTGCTTTATTGACACCTAATGCACATCATCACTGATGTCATCGCTGAGTTTGCCTCCACTGGAGAGACTGGGTTTGGCCAGGGTCAGCAAACAGGACTTTTCTCAAACTGTCCAGCACTGCCCACTTCCTGCAGCACAAAATGCTGTCTTTGCCTTTTCCAACACAACTATCCCCAAAGACAACCTAGAAACAAAGTCACACCTTGCCTGGCTTGGCAGCGGGTGAAAGGTAACTGATTATTTCGGGGCCAGTTTTCCAAAGGCACCACTCTGTTGCTTGCTGGGCTGGAGGGAGGTCAGAGGCCTTCAGGCAAGTTTGTCTGACTGACCCTTCACTCACTGACCTGCTGTCGTTCCCTAGGAGCCAGCCTGACCACCACTTGCCTTGCAGCTAAGGATGGGGTATTTTTCTAACCCAGATCCCAACAATGCTGGTATCTGCACCTGCTCAGCCACATTTGCCTCCCACCAGAGTTAATGGAGTGAGTAGGCACTTCTGGGAAGAAAATCACCTGGCCTTCAGCAGATGCCTCCCTTAGGATGAGATCAGTATCACTCCTGGGCAGCTGCAAAGGCCATTTAGTGTCTCATCAGCTGTCCCTGTCCGCCTACACCCCGAGGAATTCCATCCCAGGTGAGTGCTCAGACGCTGTGCGACTGCAACAAAGGAAAAGCACAGTTGTTTTGCACACACGTTTGGCCTTGTGTGCATCCTTTACTTCCCGCCCTCCTATTTTGCCTTGTTCTGAGCTGCACTCCATGACCGAGCCCAGCACAGGGCACCTGCTGCTGTTCCTGCACCTCCAAAAGCAACAGGAGCACGAAGCCCACCACGTGCACAGGAGGTGCTGCTGCAGCACAAGGGCTTGGCACAGACCTGGTCAGCCAGGCTCCTGCAGGGAGACACAAAGCCCAACAGGGACCTTTGCGAACGTCTCTGCTGCTCTCCTGCAGTCCTGCTCAGCGTTTCACCCAGCAGAACTCTGAAATTAGAAAGCTGCCCAGTTCTAACGCATGACCAAACATCCTGCATTAGCTCCAAAGAGAAAGATGTTATTTATTTTACCCACACAAGGCTTATCTTGTAGTAGCCATCAACTTTCCATGGAAAGATCACGCTCTACTACTATACATCAGCCATTAGAGGCAGCCTCGAAACTTTAATATCTCCAAAGGAACAATAATTGTGACCCTTTCCATATTTTATATTTACAGACCAGCAGAATGAACTCACTGGGATCAGCAGGTGGTGTGTGTTCAGCTGCTCTCAGCAATACTCAACTCGCCTGTTCCCAGCGAGGGCAGCTGCCATCAGGGGAGCAGTGCCCTGTGAATGTGCCATTCAGAGGGTGGGAGAGCCCAGAGTTTGTAAGGCAGACATCAAAGTGGTCTGTAACATGCAGATGTTTTCCATGCAGGGGCTGAGAAAAGTGATGGCCAAGACTTTGTAAATCCCGTGCTGTGTTTTTTCCTTCATTTTCTCCCTTACATCCCTCATTTTCTTGCCTTCTCTTACGTGGAAGAATGATACCATTAAAAATGATGGGCTATATCCTCAGCTGGTATAAATTTCTGTGACTCCACAGAGCCATGCCTGTTTACACAAGCTGCAAATTTCTCCCATCAATTTAAATCTCTACAGATTTACATCATGGGGAACAGCACCACATTTTTTCCCATAGCTTATAAGCTTCTTCAAAAAAGAAAAGACAAACAAGCACTCTTGACATCTATTAAACTTGTATTTGGAGATAAAGATTTCAGAGGGTGCCTTCTCCCACCCTATCTCACGTCCTTCTTCCTGCTCCTCTGTTTATTAGAGGGTCCTCCCAGTGTCATGTGGGCCAAAGCTGAGCTGAGTTGCCAAGGACAGTGCCCATGGCTGAACCCATGGCTGAACCCATGGCTGGATCCGCTTCCTGACACGTAGCTCTGTTCCCTTGTCATCTCCCCAAGCAGTGCTGCAACCCATCCCAAACATCCCTGAGTCCTGCTGAGGACAGAGCCCTCTGCGCTACCACCCAGGCTCACTCACAGGATGTAGGGAAAAATTCCTGCTCTGTTTGATCAAGGGCAGCAAGTTCAATGCTCAGCTCCCTCTGCCCGGGTGAATTCCCTTACCAACGAACTAAAAGCTGTTTTTAAAAAGTTCTCCATCCATTTCATTTTCATTTCAAGAAACATTTCATCTTCCTATGGAATAAAAGCGCATTGGAAACCTCACCATTTTTTATAAAATCAAACTCCTGTGTTCCCACTTTTCCTAAACAGAAGCACTGTAGCCCCACGTGTGCAGAACACATTGTACCGTGCTGACTTTGTGCTGTCCTGCAGAGAAACACAGGGAGGGTTCACGTGACATTACCAACCCACCTCCCACAGTATCTCCCTCCCCTGGGTGAGTAGCAGTCTGAGGATTGAGCACACGTGAAGACAGACACTTCCCAAAGGGAAGCAGTTTGCTGAGCCTTCTGGAGAGCTTAAACACTTCTGAACCCTCAACAGCAACAGCTTTTCTGCTGGACAATACTCTGACTGAGCCTGCTTTTGGGATACACTGAATTATCCTGAAGAGCCATGTGACTTAAGTGCCAAATTCCTTACTATATTCACTGATTTAATTTGACCACTGAAGCTCTCCAGGCTTTTTTGGAAGCCCCAGCTGCGATTCCAGGAACCAGAATGTCCAAGATGATCCCACAGGCTGAACACTGTCATTAAAAGCATGACCTGTTCCTGCTGGAGGCAAACGATGGAGTCCCTGCAGGAGTGCAGGGAGTGGGGTGGCTGTATCACCCATCTCAGCAGTGCATTTTCTGTGCTATGGAGCAAGACCAAGACCTGTGGGGATCTCTGAGGCCATGGTAAAAGCTTTACATTTCTTCCAATAAAAGCTGAGTCTAGTGACCTGCAAAACACGTTGGAGATACATTTTCTGGATGAATTAAGGAGAAAGCAACCAAGATAATCAGAACTTGGAGCTCACAGTGACCAAGGAGAGGCTGAGAGAACTAGACTTGTTCAGCCTCTAGGAGAAAAGATGAATAGGAGACCTTATTCCTGAGACAACAGCAAGAAGGCAGAGCCAGGCTCTTCAGGAAGGTGCACGGCTCTGCTGATCATTGCACTGACGCCTCGTGTCTCCTGGAGGGCCCCCAGTAAGGCTCTCCCATAACCCACCTTCTGCAGTGTGACGTTTGCTGCCTTCTGCAGGATCTCCTGCTCCGAGATCAACGTTTCTATGCTGCTCCTCTTTCCCTGAGACTGCTGACTTGCTGGGGGTTAAGCTGTCTCTCGAACAGCCCCCATCCCATTTAGCCTGTATCCCGGGATTTTCTTCCATGAAAAAGGCACTGTAAAGGCTCTGGACGCTGTGCTATGATTTACACTTTTTCATCTCCTGCAGAAAGCCTGCCGTGTATGTGATGATACCATTCAGCTCCGTTTACCTGAGAACTTAAAAAAATACCATCGGAGGTTGTTTTTTCCATATGGGTAAATAGTAGGGGTGGGAGTATTCCTTATGGGAAACCTGGAACAGTCGCACTCTGTCGGCCTGACATTTCCTGCTGTAATTGAAACTTTTGATGTTAAAAATTCCATTTACACAGTGTGTCTCTAAGCCAGGCGGGGAGAAGGGCAGAGGTGGGCTCGGCGTTAGCGCACGGTTTCCCCACCCCCCCACTGCAGCCAGTTAAATACAGCAGGTGAGTGCAGAGATGTAAGGGCAGGAATATGAGGAAGGAAATTCCAGCTGAGTTAGGTAATTTGGGTCAGAGGAAGCCAGGCATAGTTACAGAGGCAGGTACAGATCAAATCAACTCGAGGCTCTGGGCCTCTGCCGCTGCCCATACCCCTGCCCAGGCGGGCAGGGAGCGGTGCGTCCACGTGGTCCTGTGCTCACGGGGGATGGCGTGACCCAAACATCCGGGCTCTGCCTCGGGACGATGGAAAAATGGCTCCCTCAGGAGTGATGGGGACCAACGGGCAGAAACAACTTTGCCCTCTTGCAGGTTAAAGGACTTTTTGCTGCATGTCTTTGAAATTCCCATCCAATGCTACACAACTTAATCCTCAACGAAATCAACCAAGCAGCCAAATTCCAACTCAAATCCCAGCCGGCCTTAGGTGAAAATCCAAGCAGAGGGTCCCACTGCTGCCAAACGTAGGCTTATCCCCACACCAGTTCCAAACCCTGCCATGACTTTATTCCTGAGGACCTGCACAAACCTACACAAGCCAGTCCCCCAGCCCCAGCCACTGTTGGCTCAGTTCACCCCCAGGGATTCTTCCAGCTGGGAATACAGCTCGTGGGCCCAAAGGGGATTCATCCAGCAGGATTAGCCCAGCCTCTGCCTCAGGTCTGCAGCAGCCACCAGCCCAAATCCTCCCTCTACCTCCAGCTCTACCCCACCCCAGGAAGCCCTGTCATTCCCAACCTTCGAGCAAGCCAGATTCCTGTCCTCCTTCCCCATGAAACTTCTGCAAGCTCTCCAGGGGTGAGCAGCAGCAGCAAGAAACGCCAGAACTCTGGTATCAGCCCCGGCTCCATCCCTTGCTAGCAGTAAATATGGGAATAAGACAAAGTCCAGGACAAGACGGAATCCCTGTGAGTAATGGACATAATTACATTAGCTAGGCAAAGTAACTTTATGTTAAGAAATATTTTTGGCATGCCATGAAAAGTTTGGATCCTGTCACACCCCAGCAGTTACAAAAGTCAAAAGCAACATAACATGAGCTTTATTTTAACTGTTACATGCATTTGCATAAAAATGCTTCTTCAGAATGATAATGCAACTGTGCTTCCCTGTTTTGGTTTTGTTTTTTTTTTTTGCTGCTTTCCCTTTTGATGCAACTTTCTTGCACCCTCAAAGGCACAAAGTAGAACAGGAAGCAGTTCTGCCTGAGACTCTTTTCTCAGGCTCCTTCAAAAATTAAGGCTCAATCCTTTAAGCTTTTCTCACATATCCAAAGACAAGACGGTAAAAAAAAAAAAAAATCTAGACTCAGCAATCACTTCTCAGAATCTGGCTTTTCACTGTCAAATGTGACTCTGACCCTCCAGCCATGACAGTGACAGCCATAATAACAAGCAAATTACATTCCTCATTATTCTTCCCAGCAATCCTTGGGAGCAGTGGGCAGTATGGGGTGAGAAAAGTGGGCTGGACCTGCAGAAGCAGCCACTTAAGAAAGGAAACAAATGAGTTATTTGAACAGACACTCAGACTGATTCTCATTTCTAACCCTGTAACTTAAATGACACCTGACTATAAACTCAATTGACTCCTTAGGGTACCACAAAAAAGTTCACTCAGGTACAGAAGTAGGGAAAACTTTTAGGTCTCAAAAATACTAAAATTCATTTTATCCCACTGATTTTCTCAAACTCCATCACATAAGTAGGCAAAACTAAACCCCAAAATTAACAGCTGTTATGTTTTAGTGTTAGATCTAATATACAGATGCTCATTTTTATTAAAAAATTTAATTGAGATATCACTGGAGAAATTCTGAAGTTTTTCATCTAAGAGGCTGCTAAACAGTTTAAAAAAATTAAATATTTTGGTTCAGATAGCACAATACATTTTATTTGAGACAAAAGTAATATTTTTAAAGTTTTTGACAGAATTCATGTCTTGGGGATAAATTAACTTAGGAAGATCTAAAACCCAGAACTGCCAGTGATCCCAGCACCTACCACTTGTTCCTGTATCTCCCACCAAGGAATCTTTCATAGAAAAATTTATAATAAGCGTTCCAATTTTCCCAGGCAAAGTTGGGATGATAAATTGCATTAAGATAATTTTCTCTACTACAGTGAAAGGAGCCTCCTAATACTGTGGGTGCCCCAATATGTAAAGGACTGGCACTTACTCAAGGGGTTCACAACTGAAAGAAAAGCAAAGACGGGAAACCAAAACTAATGTGACTTGTCCAGTGCCCCAGCACAGACTGACAGCAGAGGGGCAAAAAGAGCCTGGTTCATCCTGACTTTCCCTCAGTGCCTGTCTGATCGGAGCCTGTGGTCAGACTCACTGATAAAACCTTTATTTTGGTTTCTCCTGCCTTATTTCGGCTTCATGGCCTGGCAGAACGTTGCAGAACTTCAGTAAGTACAAATGTAATGGTCTTCAGCAAATAGCCAGAGGGAACTAGGGAAGATCTTTATCTTGATCTTATATTGATCTTGAATTTTTTTCCAACTGGAAAAACTGAGAATTCCCAGTGTGCCACTAGCAGAAGCACATACCTAAAATTATCAACTTTGAGATAAAGAAAAAAATCAGAGGAGAAAAAGAGATACCAGGTAAATAAAAAGTAGGAAAGTGCTGTCAGGAACTGATGGCAATATTCAGCCTAAGAGTTGTTGGAGTCTCTGCTCTACTGCTATGGATAAACATTTGTCCAAATGACAGTACACGGTGAAACATCATGTGAGATGGGCCAGAACTAAGTCATGATTGATGAGCCTTGGAAGAGCAGGACCCGGCTCTCCAGGGTTGGTTTTGCAACCTTTGATCTTTATAGCCACGCATTATAAAGCGGTTTCAACTTGTAACTAAATTCCTGACATACTCAGCTGTAAAATCCAGACATATCCTGAGTAATAAAACAAATACATAAACGGGAACTTAGGTGAGAGTCATCTTTTAATGCTGGAAACACCTAGAGCTTGTTCTGCCACATTCAGTAGGAAAATGCCATTTTCAGAGCAGTTTGAAGGGATTTGGGCTGGAAACAAATTAATGGGCTGGACAGACTATTTGATTTATCTTATCCGGACCCCCAGTTTCCAGTGCCTCTAAAGAGCATCACAAACAGGCACCTCTTCGACTGTAACTGTACCACACGACGTTCATGAAATCCAGCTTCTATCACTCCGTGTATCAGAGCCACGGGCCCTCTGCAAAAACATCACTTTGCCAGCTGTGGATATCACCAATAAATCAAGGCAGTTGCACAAGCCACAACTTAGGTGGCATTAATTAGATCAGTGGAAGTTATGATCCAACATAATTATCATTGCTACCCCACCTACATTTAATTTCAGCGTTTCTTCCTATCTTTCCCCCAGAGGGTCCATAGGGAAGCACTACATGCTTCAACAGTGCCAGCCTCCAGAGGCAGCACGAAAGAGCGAGGGCTGGTAATTATATGAGTGCAAGTAAGGGGAAGGGGACTATCACGAGATGTGATCAGATACTATACAAGGGGAGAGAAATAAATTCACCCTTTGCCCTTACACACCCCATAGTTTTGCAGCTGTGCATGAGGCCTGGGGTTCGTGCTGCCTTATCCGACCTGCCAGTCCCCATTCGCCAAGGTGCGTGCGTAGAGAAAGCGCTGAAAGCACGTGGAGAGTCTCACCAAAGGAAACCTGATTTCCCAAAGCCTTACATACATGTTGGAAATGAACAGCGTAGCCCAGGGGAGGGGAAGAACGGTCAGTGTGCTTGGGTGGGACTTGCAGCATCTCTGACCACATCTCTAACAGCAAGCAGTGCAAAACAAGAGGAACACGGATACGCAGAGAGAAACGGTCAGTGCCAAGGACCTGACATCCACACAGGGCACTTCCATTCCCTGCTTTCCTTCAGAGAGCTGCAGCCTAATGGCAGCAGCAACCAGCATGAGCTGGCCCATGCCAGCCCTGAAGCCATCCTAGAGGAATCCTGCTGATGTCCTCCATGAGTACTCTGTGACATAAACATGCAGTTCAGTGGGGATCACTGGGAGACATTTCAGAAGCACGCTGTTACCTCAAATGAAATCCACTGCCAACGTTCCCCTTAGAGGCACCTCCACAGGAGACATGGACAAGTGCCTGTCCTGCTGTAACAGGACCCTGCTGCAGCTCTGCAGGGGTGCACACAGTGTCCCCAGCCAGCGGCACACGGTGTGTCTGCACCACCACGTGGGCAGCCAGCTCCCCGTGCGGCCTGGGTGAGCTCTCGGGCGCTGGCACTGCCTCTGCCAGCAGGGACAATCTGACAGTCCTGTGGCTCTGAGGACTG
>VYZQ01051138.1:22579-72503 GCA_013400655.1 Mystacornis crossleyi
CTGGTGGGAACATGTGAGGGAAAACAACATGGAGACACCAAGGTCAGTGGAGAAGGAGTGGGAGGAGGTGCTCCAGGCACTGGAGCCGAGATGCCTCTGCAGGATGTGGTGAGGACCATGGTGAAGCAGGTTGTCCCTCTGCAGCCCATGGGCCCACGGGGGATGCAGAGATCCACCTGCAGCCCCTGGGGGAGGTGCCCACGCCAGAGCGGGTGGATGCCTGGGGGAGACTGTGATCCAGTGGGAGATCCAGTGGTGAGAGAGGGCCCTGCTTCCAGGCTGGAGCAGCCTGTCCTTGGAGGACTGCACCCCGTGGGGAGAGAGCCACGCCGCAGCCATTTAGGGAGGGCTGTGTGCCCATGGGAGGGGCTCACGCTGCAGCAGGGGTGGTTTGGCTGCTGCTTCTGAGAGGGGACCCACGCCAGGAAGTTCACAGAGAACTGTCTCCTGTGGGAGGGACCCCACGGCCTCACAGGGAAGGACTCTTCTCCCGGAGCAGCGGAAGAAAATCCTGGTGATGGACTGACCAAAACCCCCCTGCCCTGCCTCCCTGTGTTGTTGGTGGGAAGGAGGGTGGGCCCTGGGAGAAGGTGTTTTAAGGGCTTATTTTACTTCTCATTACCCTCCTCTGATTGTGTTAGTAATAAATTTCACTTAGCAATCAAGGTTGAGCCTGTTTTGCCCTTGAAATATTTCTCTCGTTCTCCTTATCTCACCCATGAAGCCTCCGTTAACCCTTTTTCATCTTTTCCTTCCTTTTGCCCAGCTGTGGTAGGGGAGGGTGAGCGAGTGACTCTCGTGGGTGCCTGGCATTGGGCCAGTGTCAAACCACAACACAAAGCAACGTTAGTAACATTGCTAACATTTAGGAGACATGGATATCATTCATCTCAGGATCTTGGAGAACAAGCTTTTTTATTCAAAGAACTTCAGATATGGGACAGCAATCTTTGGAATATATCCATAAAAACTAGATGAAAATTAAAGAAGGGAAGTACTGAAAAAATAATAGTGAATTAAAATCCATTGGACTTCACTCTGGAGCTCAGATCAAATATTCTTCTCCTAGGAAGAGGAAAGGCATTACAGCCTGGCCAACTGTTATTTGGAAATAGAATTGCAATTGTGTATTGAGTTCTTATCTTCAGATGAGGTAATCCACAGCATGCTGATGAACGTTTATCAACCAGGCTGGTTAAGCCCCAGGGAATGACAAAGGGGAGAAGGAACGGGAAGGAGACACACTGGCTATGAAACACTCCTTGCTAGAACAAGAAACAATAGGGTGCTGCAACTGAAAAAGGAAGAGAGACACTTCCTGGGACAAGATGCCTTGCTGAGGTACATCACTACCGAGATAAGGGTATTCTCAATAACAGGTTGGGGCATTGAAACCGCAGTGATTCCTGCAGCAAGGCACAAGGTCTCTCTGTGGTTTATGTTTAAGCTTTCTAACGTCAAGTGACTCTTGTTTTAGATCAGCAAAGTATTTGTTTTTCAGGTAAAACTGTTTAAAAAAACTTGTTGTAGGAAGCAAGTTCTAAGCAACTGTTGAATACGAGAGACCTGCAAAATCTTTTAAAAGAGGCCCCCAACCCAGCACACTGCTTCAGACTTCTCCATGGATTTTCCTATAGATGAATCAGTAATTTTGCAGCTTAAGTAAAGCATCACACTTCAACATTTTAGTTCTTATTTTCCAGCTACTCTTAACTAACTAATTATACTCTCCATAGTAAACAGCAAATTTGTTTCAGATCTGCTGCTGGAGTCAAACTCTCCATAGGAAGGGAGATCAAATTCCAAACTCAGAGAAAGAGTAAACGCCATTACCACTCAGGCATGCCCAAAAGGGGCTTGGGATGGAAAGACCACAAAGGAGAACTATAGAGAGATGTTAGAAGCAAGGCAAGAAGAGTTTCACCCTCAAAGCATTTCTTTTTCTACAAAAGCTTTGGCCAGTGCTGGTTAGATCTTACAAGAAGCATCACAGAGCAGAAGAAGAACTGACAGCACATGTGCTGTGTGTGCTGATGCCCATCCTTTTTCAGAAAGAATTTTGCACTCTACACCCACCCCCAAATTTGAAAATCTTTGCTTGAATCCTTAACAGAATTTCTATCCAATTTCTGTAACTTCTGTGCAGCCTTCCATTGACTCAAGTAAGCGTCAGGGTCCTGGTATAAAAATCATTTCCAAGGGGGAATATGGACATCACATTAATTAATAAAACAGATGCAGGTGTGGAGGAGAATGCTTCCCACAGCTTCACTTGCAGAGCAGTGTGCTTTCCTATTGGAATAAGGCTCACCCTGGTGGCATCACACAGGGTGCAAAGCAGGCACAGTCCTGTTACACCTTCCACGATAAGAGGAAAACCCTCAGCCAACCTCCTGCTGCAAATCCTGCCCTTAAGCAGAAGTGAGGCTTGCTGAGAACTCACTTGCTAAAGCACCAAGAACTTCAATTCTTTGATGCCTGACACAAGGGAATTTAAAGGGGTCTGAAGTTTTATTATCCAGTTATCCTGTACTGGGCATCCAGACCCAAGACCTGCAACCAGTGATAATCCTATCCAGAAATATGTTCCCTCATTCCCTGAGCTGCATCCAAAGCAGCCTGAGCAGCAGGCCAAGGGAGGGGATTCTGCCCCTCTGCTCTGGTGAGACCCCACCTGCAGTGCTGCATCCAGCTCTGGAGTCCTCAGCACAGGAAGGACATGGAGCTGATGCAGCGAGCCCAGAGCAGGCCACCAAGATGATCAGAGGGCTGGAGCACCTCTCCTATCAGGAAAGGCTGAGAGAAGTGGGTTTGTTCCACCTGGAAAAGAGAAGGCTTCAGAATTACCTAACTGTGACTTTCCAGTACCTGCAGGGAGCCTACAAGAAACATGGAGAGAGAGTTTTTACAAGGGCCTGGAGTGACAAGCCAAGGGCGACTGGCTTACAGATGAAAGAGGGGAGGTCTAGATTAGATAATTAGGGAGAAATGTTTCCCTGTGAGGGTGGTGAGGCTCTGGCCCAGGTTGCCCAGAGAAGTTGTGGATGCCCCATCCCTGGAAATGTTCAAGGCCAGGTTGGATGGAGCTCTGAGCAACCTGGGACAATGGAAGGGGTTGGAACTAGGTGATCTTTGAGGTCCCTTCCAACCCAAGCCATTCTATGATTCTGTGATTTCCAGCCCTATTTTTTTCATCAAACAGCAGGCTACAAAACCAACACAGCCTCTGCCAGCTGGTTGAGTAACCCCACAGAAATGTGTACACAAAGTTCTCCCAAATCCCATACATCACAACAAATAATTGATGACCCTGGTGACATTTATGATTCTTTGTCAATCTGACAGCTCTTTCACAGACTTAACAAGCAGGACAATAAAGAGTAATTTAGCAGAACTTGTGCTTCTTGTTCATGCAGGTCACTGCTGTGACAGTCACCCAGGCACAGACAAACTCTGGCACATGAGCAGCTCTCCCTGCTGCCGAGCTGGGCACCCAGCAAGTGACAAAGGGAGCCACACTGGCATTCCTAGAACTTGCTGAATACCACCATCTACTGGCATAAACTGCGGAGGAAGGGAACGAAAGGAGTGGGGACAGCAGGGAAGCAAGGAGGGGAAAGTGAAAGAGGTTGAAGAAAAATAATGGTATGAGGAAGACAAAACCAAAGCCACCTATCACAAAACAAAAGGCCATTTAGATGAATATCAAAGGAGCAAGAGAAAAGAGGGAAAAGGAAACAAATATGGTGGAGGCTGTTTTCCTGACATTTTGTCCCCCACACCATGCAGCTGGCTCTGAGTGCTGGGCAAGAGCCTGTGGGCACAGCATCGGAGCCCAGCTCCTGGGAACCAGCACAGCTCTACCACAGTAGGTGAAGGCAGGCCAGCCCATGCCAGGCAGGCTTCCCACAGCCCTCAGGTCATTCTGGTTGGTCCTGTGTACACAGGCCATTCCATCTCAAAATACTTCTTTATTTTAGCCCCAAATCTTCTGTTTGCTTCAGGTCCCTTTTGGGCACATCTGGCCTTAAGTGAACACAACCAAGAGAACTCTGGAATTGGTTTGAATGAGTGGTCACCTCCTTCTCACTGCACTTCCCATCCATGCCAGTATCCCTGCAGGAGCCTTTGGCCCATGGACTCCAACTGCTCAGGCCTGGCCTCTTGCCTTGGGCTGCTCGTGGGCCTGGCAGAGCTGTGCCCAGCATGTCCCGACAGCCCCCAGCCTCTGGACGTCTCTGTGTTGCAGAGCTCCTCCACAGGCAATAATGCTCACCCCAGTATTGATGGGAGCTCAGTTGGAATTTGTCCCTGAGATAGGGAAGGCTCCACATGTCATTACCGTGTGCTCAAGTCATCCACCCACGTGGACCTGCAAGGCTGCTATCACACCGATTGCTGGATGTACACCTTCCAGGAGTGACTTTACAGTCGTCTACTCACCCAGAGCCGTAATTAGGGACAGGAATGTACTCTTGCAAAAGAGATCTAATATTCATTTGAATCCTTAACATTCATTTTGCTTCGGCCATGTGCCAGCCCCCTTTCCATATCTGCTTTCGACGAATATTTTACCAAATTAATTTTCTGGCTGGAATATTGGTGGAAATGGTACATTTTGAATCAGTACTGAGGAATGCTCCTGGGAAAGAAGCTCAGCATTCATAATTGTGCATACTCTCGACAGAAACCCAACATTAAGTCTGTGCTTATCCAATCCCGTATGCTGGGCTGTAGGTCAAGAGGCCTCCACTCAGCCCCTGTCTGTGCAAAATTCCCTGTGTGATCCTGGGCAACTCCAGCAGTCTCCCCAGTTCTCTGCTCCTGGGGCAGCACAGCCAGGCACAGGAGCCCAGGGCTTCCAGCACAGCCAAACCCTCCCATGGTGACAGCACAGGGGTTCTTACCAGAGCCAACACGGACACGGCTATGGCTGCCTAGCACAGGGCAAGGCTACAGAAAAGTCCTTTTAATTGGGCAGGACAATTCCAGTTAAAATAACAGTGATGGCTCTCTAATTGCCCCGTCTTAGCTGGTTTAATCTGAATTATCTAGCTCAGGCTAAAAAATCCAAATCAAGAGCACATTTGCATTTTTTTTCTATGAAAAGACCTATCAGTCCTATTTTTTTCCACCGTGTTCAGGTGACAAAAACTATAGGAAAGCCTTTACCTTTTCTTCTTGTCTCTAATTATGCCACAATTTATTCCCCTTCTAGACCAAAAGCAGCTCTGAAAATCTACTCCTTCTCCTTTAAAAAGACCCTAAAGTATAAATCCTAAATTTTAAAAATCAGTATCTCAAGTTCCTATCTTTCAGCCCCCTTTGCAAGGAAAGGGCTCAGCCACACAATCGGGGATTTAATCTGTTCTCTCTGCAAATGCTGAGGTTTTCCTCCACATGGGAAAGGTTGGAATATTAAGGAAATTACATTCCACTTAAACTTTCTGCTGTAGTGATACTTTCCTCTACCTTTCTGTTCATTTTACCTCTTTCCTTGTTCAGCCTAGCAGCATATCCTTTCTTCTTTTCCCCATTTACCTATTCCTTTTTTGCCTATGTTCCCCCTCACTAATTTCCACCTCCTTTTAAAGTCAGCCTGCATCATCCTCATAACAATGAAAGAAGAGAGGGTAGCATATTATCCAGTTATTTCTTCGCAGGGATATGTCAGACCTCACCAGAACCTGTGGCCTAATATACTTTGACTTTTCCTTCTCCTCCATCAAATCCCAGGAGAGAACGCATGCAACCTTCAGTCTGTGCCATCACACGCTCTGTGTATTGTCACTACTCCTCCACCTACACGGCAGCCACTTTTCTGTCCTTTGTCCCATCATTCTTTCAGGTTTTCTCACCTCAGTCAGACTCCTCCTCTCTCCTCCTTATTTCTCTTTATTCACCCTGGGCTGTGAGCCAAATGCCTCAGGTCTGATAGTAAAAAAACAAAAAACAAACAAAAAAAAAACAACAACAACCAGAGAGTGAAAAAAAAAAAGAAGGAAAAAAAAAGCCCCAACTCCAAAGGTCTGCACAGGATTAAACCGCATTTGTCCCAGATGGCTTGGAGACAATAATAAAAGGGAATTCAGACACAGAAGGACTAGATAGTCAGACTTTCCAAGTAAGCAAGTAATGCCAAAAAACATACTGGGCTAATTTCATTCACATGGTACCAATGCAAATTAGTGGTGGTGGGGATCAAGGCTGGGATTTTCAAAAGGGTTAAAGCTCATGTTTTTAAAAGCTCTTTACTGACTTAGGAGTCAAAGTCCCATTTTCAAGAGGAAGTTAAGAGCAAAAACCCCCTTCCAGAACCAGTCCTAATTCTAGTAGTCAGACAGGCATTCCCAGATCCTGACTTTGCCAGCCCCTCGTTTTCACTGGGAAAGTCCCCAGGATCTCTCTCAGTGGGGAGGCACAGGCCATGCCTTGGCAGGGTGATCACCCACTGCGCTGGGTGACACCAGGGACACGCAGCAGCCTCCCCGTATCCTGTGCTTAGAGCTGCCCTCTGTGACAGGGGTCAGTGGTACTGGGCAGCTGTCCCTTGACCCCCTGATCCCAACTCCATCATCAGCTGAATCTGGAGCAAGATTTAACTAAGGGCAGTCCATGGCCAGAGGTAAACACCTACCCGGTTCTGGCCTTGAAGGTGGCGTGGGAAAGCTCTGTCCTTGCCTCTCCCCGTGCATGTGTTGGGCTGGGCATGCCCAGGAGAACTCCAGAACTCTGTACGTACTGTTCCATCAGTGCCAGCATCTCCCTCACCTAAATCAGTGGCACTTGCTCTCTCCCAAGTCAAATTTCAGAGGTATCTTAGGGCCAGATGTTTACAGACATTGAGTACTCCAGACTGCACTTAATATTCCTCAGTGAATTAGGAACATGGGCTATCCTTTTTTCAATTGGATTCGCGCTTCTGAGTTCTAGAGGTGCTTTTTGAAAATCCCAGTCCTGTAAACACAGCCAGCAATAAGCACCAAAAGACTGGTTTTGAAATAGTTCACCATCCACACTGGAGGACACATTCTCACATGCACCCCGATCCCTGGCTGATACATCAGTGGAATGCCCAGATGTTCAAATATGCCAAGCACACCCAACCATTCTTCACCATCCAGTATGCTCACCAGGGAGGGCAGAACTCATCACTGCTTTTCTGAAGCGAGCTTGGTGTTGAGATCTTTTGAAAGCCAGGCCCTACTATTTACTACTGCTCTGAACAGCTCCAGTCTTTTAATATTTGCTGGCAGAAACTGTACCTTTGTCTCCAAGGCAGCCTCATCTTCCTTTCCAGACATCGTTTCGGACTTCAGTAGCAATAAAGGTAGATTAACCAGCTATTTTGAAAATCCCACCATCTATACCATGTCACAGCAACTCAACACCAATTAAATTTTGGATCTTGAATCTTTTCAACAAACTGGCAGTTAATGATCTATAGGCAAAGACTGTCTGACAAGCATGGCTGAAATGTAAAGCCATATGTGAAAATCACCATCTTTTCACACACAACTTGTGAAGAGAAAGAGGAAAATATGAATCAAATTAGCTATCATTATAAATAGTGGTCTGGAAATGAATCGCAGATGTTTTGATGGAGAATGGGTTTTTCGTAACACAATTCTTCTGAAAAGTGCCCATTCTGCATGAAAAGGATCCTTTTTTCCCTGAAGAAACTGATTGTTCAAAATATTTAAGTATTCTAGCCATGCACAAAGACATTTTTGCATGCCTTTGCAATGTTCCATGGGAGTTGGATTTTGTTCTTTGGTGTTCATCTAAGCCAAACTCCTTAAATGAATTACATTTCAAATGTCATATATCTATCATCTTTAAGGGAGGAGACCACAGAGGATCAGTCCAAATAGAAGCCAGGTTTAAAGAAGCTTAAAGAAAGAAGTTTAAAGCCAGGTCATATGGCAGCTTTTCCAAACAGAAATATTTTGGTCTTTCACCTTACATTTTCTGGTTATTAATCTTTTTTTTTTCTTCACTATGGTTACAATTCTTTTCCTTACTCTGTGTTTATGCTAGACATGAGTCAGTAACAGCACATGATAAGCAGAAAAGCAATTGGATAAAGGTCCACTGTATCGTGTACCCTTGGCCAGCAGCACTTGGAGTCATGTCCATCTCTGGGGCACAACTAAATGCAAACTAAAAGAAAAAACGCCCGAAGTGTAATTTAACATGTACCCAGTGTGGCCATCTATTTAAGAAACAGTAATTAGTATTTATGAGGTATGTTGGCAACATGAAATTAAGAGAACAAGGCGATAATCTTCACAGGATTGGGCAGATATAGCCAGTAGAATATGAAGGTGCTGTAAGAAGGAAGGAAATTCAATTGTACCTTAAAACCTTCGATGTTGAACACTTACAGATTTTAGTTCCCAGACGTGACAGTGGAAAGTGTGGGGGTTTTTCAGTACAAAAACACTTTGATGACTGAGCTGGGAAAGCTCCACAAGATAAATGACCAGACTGGACCAGTAAATTTGCATGTCTCATTTTTGGAGGACACACAGAAGGTCTCTGAACCCCAGGCAACACTAAAGTCAACAGCAAAGCACAGGCTTGTCCAGATTCCCTTGCTGACCTGTGGAAGAAGATGCCTGCTCTCCTCTGGTACGCTGTGTGGGCTGGAGCATTAAAAATCCTGATCCCTCCAGAAGAGGCACACTATCAGTGCAGCCTTTCCAAAGGGAGAACCAGAACAGTGCATAATGTGGCATGATTCCTTCCAAAGATTTTTTGATCAAGTAAAACGGAAAATTGGTAAAGCCCAGAATAGAGCTTGGCTTAATATGTTTTAATAAGAAACAAAGAAGGCCCTGTTTTGCACTGTATTGTTCAGGCTTGCCTTCAGGCACATGTGGAAAAATGTTTACTAAATAACTCAAATGCTTAGCGGTGAGTTGCATTTTATTTCAAACCGAATTTTCTGCAAGCGTACACACGCCAAAAGGGAAGCAAAAGGTCATCAAATGACTGCAGGTACCAAGCCATCAGTGCTGTTCTGCAGGCACAGACCCCTCCATTGCACCAAGAACGAGTCACATAAAAACCCAAACCAAACTGATTCCTCTCTCCAAAAACACCCCAAAAACCTGAAAAGAAAAAAATGTCCCAGCCTGAACTACGAGCAGGAGTGGCACGGAGGGGACTCGTGACTCCCAACGTGTGTAGCAGCCATGCAGCAGGAGATTGTCTCTTTAATGGTAGGGCCATGATCCAAGCTCAATCCTCACTCTGCCAGGTGAGCAAAGGCATTTGAGAAGTGCCTGACCAGAAGAACTAGATGAAGAATAGCTCCCTCTGGCCTAGATTAATTTTCTTGATATACTTCAAGCAACACCTTCAGCACACTCAGCCCATAAGCCAATCCCAAAACCAAATGAAAATTAGGACCCAAATGCCCTCCCATCTCCTCCCCCATCCTCGACAAATCAATTGTAATGTTTATAGCTGGCATAACTGAATTTCCCTTAAAAAAAAAAAAATTAAAACCCCCAACATCCAAACTGACTGATTATTCCAAAAGATTTTAACTTCAATTAAATGTCTCATTCTTTTGGAAAAACACCTCTCAAAAAAAAAAAATGTCTGATCTCCTTTGCGTAGGACTCCGCATCTTGCCAATCAGACTGAAATACCTGCATCTCTAAGGCACTTCAAAAAATAAAAGGAAGGTGCCTTTTTAAACACTGTTCTAGCACATCAGATCCCCCACCATGATGACACGGTTGGAGTTTGAAACCAGTGCCAGGCAGACCTCGGGCAGGGCTGAAAACACCAAGAAGGTACAACATGTACCTGCCAACTGCACCATTTCCAACTAAAGTCTACGGCCTTTTTAAGTTATCTGTTGCCTTACTCATCTCCTACTTGTACTTTCCCATTTTCCTACCAGTCACAGAGAAATCTCGAAGGCTGTATTAAAAAAGGTGGTACTTGCAGTGCACTCGACCTTTGAACCACATGTTGCTGAACAAGTCGCTGCTATTTTAAGTGGAATGATCAAACATACTATTTCCTAAGATAAGCACAGCATGCTGAAGTGACATATTTCAAAATCTTCTGCTGTTTGGAATACTCACTTTCTGGGAAGAAAGCAGTGATCCAAATCCCTGCTAGTAATGAGCAGAAATGCTGCCTGAGTATTATCAGTGATCCTACAGTTACCATCCTAAGATGTCTGTAACTAGTGCCAAAAACAACACCACTTACCCATTCACAGCATATTCCCAACAACTGCAAGTTTGTTCCTGACTTCAATATCCCTTTTAGTCTGAAAAGAAATTACCACACTGATTTATTCTATAGATCTACTGCTTCCTGTGGGTAATCAAAGTCTTCATAAGCATCTGCAGCCTCAATTGCTTAATTTCTACCGCTCTGGAGAACACACATGTGTGTAAAGGAGCCAGCTGGATTCTGCTGGTTGTCTGTGCATCCTCACCCAGAATCATTCCCATCAGTTACAGCTGAAGTGATTTATACTGCGGTGGGCCCTACGGGGACTAGGCAGGACCAGGGCACTGTACCCCCGCCTGCAGAGCACGGTCTATATGCACAAGGAGCAGCAGATGCAGCAAGGCAAGGACTCATGAAACATCTGGCAGCAGCGAGCCCAGAGTGAAGATCTTCTCGCGAGGGAGTTTTGTGAGCTTTGTCAGCTTCAAACAGCCTCTTCCCCAGGATATGTGGGTGGCAAGTTGAAAGCCACTGTTCTAGATCCCAAGATTTCTCCTTTTGTGGAAATCACTGCTAACCACGATGACTCCTGGGGAATACTGCAGGAGAACACCCCAAGTCAGATTAGTGGCTACTGGCAGAGCGAGGACATCTGGCCGATGAGCAGCTCCTGTGGGACTGCCCCCGCTAGCTGGGACCGGACAACCTGATGTCTCAGCCCTTTGGAAGATGCAAAGCAGAAGGACTCTTTTTGCATATGTGATTTGTACAGCCAGGATACTCTTGCACAATAAAGCTGCCCTCATTCATGTGGACTAGATTCAAAGAAAAATGTCAGCAAGAGCCACTCCATTTATTCAGCGGATTTGAATTAGAAGAACGATTTAGAAAGATCAGTTGCTTTTCTCCAGTCACAAGACCACATAATGTCTTTTAAGGCCACTTCCCTTAATTCTGTTTAAAGGCTGTTACCTTTCCTGAGCTAACAGGAGCTGTGCACTCAGCAGCTTTTCCGTATGTGAAACTCTCCCTAAATCAAATGGGAAGGCATTTGCATATGAGCTCCCGGGAGGCAGCACTTGTCATCCTCATTTTGTGTCTCTTGACATGAAGAAAAATGGATTTATCATCAAACTAGAGAAAACAGCCTTTTGCATATTTTTGTACAAAACAATTCAAATACTGAGAAAAGGGAGGTGCTTTTTCACAGTCTAGAGGCAGAATTAATGTCCTCTGGATACAATGACATCTGAGGGACACTGTCAGCTGCTCAGTATTTAATATGGGACTCTGGTAGCTGCTTATGACTTCTAATGCTCAGGCTTGCAATCAAAGACATCATTGATCTTGAACAGTAAAAAATTCCTTTGTTTTTCATTTAAATGTCTGTGGAAGGTTTTTTCCCACCTATTGACTTGCTGAAATGAGATGGGTTTTTCTCAAATATGAGACACCTTTGTATTTCCAGGAGCACAGACCCAAGCTTCTGCTGAAGATGGGAGTTTAGGATATATCCTTACCACCTCTGGTGAGCAGGACCAGAGTTAGCTGGGTCTGGATTCGAGCAGCCACAGCACAAAGCAAGTGTATCCCAATGATCCTACATCACCACACAGCTCTCACCCAGGGAGTCGCTGGGGAATTGGCCTCTCTTTTAGACGAAGATTTGTAAAAAGACAGAGAAGGACAAGCCAGGCTGGAATGACTTAACTTCCACCCAAACTGTGACTACCCCAAATCAACCCAAAGCCCATATTCTAATCTTGCTCCGAGGTCTGTTACTGTCATCTGTGTTGATGAAAGTGCCAAGCTCACTGCAACGCTTTGCATGGGACACAGAAAATATAAAGTACAAGTACTAAAAGCCCAACCTGACTGTGCACTGAAGAAACAAGCCGCGCAGATCAAAGGTGCCATGATAAAAGAGAGTTGGAACATTGCAGAGCTTGCAAAGTGACACTTGAGTTTTTCAGAAAGGTAAATCTGACAAAAGCCTATCAGCTTCCCAACAGCAACATTGCTGAGAACGCAGCTGCAAATGGATGCCCTACAAGCAATCAGCTGTGGATCTCCACAAGGAGGAAGCTCCAACGAGCTTCTCAGATCTCCCTTCAACTTCTAATCAACTATAAAGAACAACAAAATTACAGAAGCAGGAAACCATGCTTCCTACTCTTTCATGACAGTCCTTTGAAACTCCTCCACTGAAGCAAAAATTTAAATACTTTCCTAGTCATAAAATAATCTTGCTTGTTTTCATCAGTGCGCCAGTTTCAGACGCTTGGAAAACTCTCCTCTCACCTCAAGCAAATAATACCCACATGCAGCTACTGAGCTTCATTAGCTTTTGTTTGCCACAGGAAGCCCTCCTAGCACTGCGCAGATGGGTAGAAAAGGAAGGGCACCTCAGGAGAGCTGAGTCAATGAGTGAAACAGGAGTTGAGAGATGCAAATGTGGGGTTTGATTTCTGTCTCAGGGTACCTGTGTAATCCTGAACAGGTCACGGAGAACCTTGCTCTGCCTTAGCTCTCCAGCTACAAAATGGAGTGGTAATTCTCTGCCTCAGAGGAATATCACGCTGCTGGAATCACGAAGGCTCAGCTACTGTGGGGCTGCAGCACTCACAAATATTTACAGAGAATTAAATCAGAAGGGAGCAAAAGACAGGGGGTTTTAATCCACTTCAAATTTACTTTTTCCACTATGAGTACAGTATGGAATTGGTAAAACCAAGTAATCTGATCTTACTGCAGTGATGCCACAACAGGCAATGTTAATCATAACGTAAAGGCAGCTGAGTGTAGAAATGTGTTTCTTTTTGGCACTGTCTGTTCTGCTGGTTGTCACACACCCCCAGGAGTTGAATGAGTCAAGATACGGAAAAAAAAGCCCATCAACAAGACAACGCTCAGTTTGCCTGCTATTTTCATGAACTCTTCAGCTAAGCCCCAGGTTTTCCAACCATCCAAGGTGTGGAAATAACACGTTTACAGATGCTTCCTCTTTGCTCACACTGAAGCTGGAACTTGGCACCTGGTGGCATAAGTAAAAGGGGTCCAGAAAGATCTGAAAGGAAGTTTGATGCTCACAGGTACCAGCGCTGACTACATGGCACACCCCCTCCTGCAGTGGATCCTGGAAAGGGTCACACCTTCCATTCCTCACATCGAAAGTAGCAGCAAAGCCTGACTCTGACACGATCCAGATGTTTTGGGAAGCCAGTTGGAGATGTGGACAGTTACCTTGTGTCACATCCTCTGGTGATGTGAGCTAATGCTGAACTTCCAGTAGGTTACAGCCCTGCGCCCTTGGAAGATGGCACCATTCAGTAATTTGATACACAAGACTTCCAGTGGTTAAACTGAGATCTAACAGCAACATTGCACATGTGTTTTTAAGGACATCAAAACATTCCACAACTTAAGGAGCCATATTCTGATGAGTCCAGCTTCTGCATTTCCCTTGACTGACCGGCTCTTCCAAGCAAAATCTCTTTAGCAGTGCTCAGACAACTTCAGGAAGAGCAAATTCATTAGCCTGATGTTCTTTACAGTACCTTTGTGGCAGTCCAGCATGGCAAGATGCTGCCACTTGAGCAGCAGGTACTCGATGCGGAGTACTCACACAGGTCTGCTTAGCAGTTATTGAATACACATTATTTTGCAGAAAGCACAAAACTAACAAACATAATGGATGTTTGGGGTGAGACATGCTGTGACTGCTTTTCCACCAAACGCCGTATGTGCAGAGCTTTTCTTTTTGGCAATACTATACCCAGCGTTTCAAGCCCTCAGAGACCCAATGTTTATTGTCTGCCAGATGGGCTGTGAAATGTATACTGTTCATAATGGGATTATGCAAGTTGTCCATTGTTTGAAAAATAATCTGAGCATTATCCTTTGTACCCTTTTAATGGGTTTCCCTTTTATACAAATTAGGAAGTCCAATTTTTCTTTTTAAATACTTGCTGTAGATATCTGCTTTCAGCTTTACAAATGATGTCTTATTCAGGCACATACTTCAACAGTGTTAAGGAAAACCAAGATTTTTTTTCATAAATGGAGGTACAAAGAACATATTATTTTATGGAACTATACATATTTGCTCTGGTGACATACCTGTATTTCTCAGGGTCCCAGAAATAATGAACAATATATAATGACACAGTTGCTACGATTCACAGCTGTTAGCCCCAGTAGAAAAAACAACTACTTTTGGGTATATTCTTGCAGTTCCTGAAGCCAATTAAATAGTGCTTAAATGATTACCTGAAGTACAAATAGTGCAGCTCACCTAAAGTTCACGTGGTGATTTTCTTGTAGTTACTGACACTCCCAAGGTTTTTACGGGGTTTAAATACAGTCATCTTCAAAATTAGGTGACTCCTCATCCTCAGATTTTCTTATTCCTCTAATCAATCATTCTGCCCATCAACAAGAAACCGTGACCTCACAAATAAAAGTATGTGCCTTTAAAAGCAAGACTCAGCATGACCAGTGCTGTTCCTTGAGCTCTATGCACTGATGTCTCCCACCTATGAAAGCTCTGCCTCTTTCACACTCATCCCTTGCTCATGCTCCTCTCTGAATCCTGATAGGAAGAGCCTTTGAATTCCACTCACACTTCGTCCAGCAGTGAACATGGACCATGCTCTGGGATATGTCTTCAGCACCACCAGTGCCAAGCAGGGCAGCTCTGGGTCTTACACCACACTCACAGATTTCTTGTGGGATCAAATGGTTTACGTGATTAAGCTCCGGGGCTGGCTTGAACTCAGGAAATTTACTGTTATTTGGGAGTCAGGGCTTTGGAGAACTCCCAGAGCTCACCAAAGAAAAGATACAAAGTCCTGTTGATTGCCACTGGGTTTGGATCAAGTGTTCAGGAACCATTTCTCTCTTACCACCATTGCAGAAATTACCTTGTGCTCTTGTGACAAGGCCCCAGATCCAAGCTCTGTCCTCTGCAAGGCCCCACCAGGAGCACCTGTAATGTTCCGTGTCTGTATGGAAAGGCCCTTGAGCTCTGACCTTCAAGGCGTGCCAGAAGCCAAGGCCACTGCTTGCACCTTCCATCTGGCCAGTCTGCTACACTACTCTTTTATTAGCTATAGCTTGACCTAATCTTATTAACACTAATGCAGTATCAGCCTGAGGTCCAAAGGGTTAAAATGTCCCTTTTGCACACAAAACTAGTGTGACACTCCTAAGTAAGCACGACTGAGCTTTGAAATGGTGCAGAGCAGACATTTTTATCACTCTCTCGCAATCTTCCCCTCCCGCTCCCCCTGCCGTGGGGAATCAGGGCTGGGATTCACCCACAGGTGGCAGTGCTTCAGTGGCAAACACAGTCACGCCACAACCACGCTGGGATCCTGCAGAGCCAAACTGGCTGCAAAAGAGCATAGGTACAAATGTCCTGGTGTTAATATGGTTCCTTAGTCAGAGCAGCTGTAAAATGAGTGAAAAAAAAGAGATTGAGTTTCTCTGGGCTAAAGATATTACAACGGAGAACAAGAATGAATAGTGGCCTGTAGCCACTTTGAGCAAAGTAAAATGTGGAATATTACCTGACTTAAAATGATGAAATTGAAGAGAATTAACTGATAGACATTTTTCAGTTTCCCTCCAACTAAGAGGAACGAAAGGATTTGATAAGCTATGGAAACTCACTTACAAAAACCACAGCATTAATTGTTGTGATAAGGAAGCAGTTATTTTTCTTGAAAGAGTTCATTGTTCGTAAGTAATTTAAGGACAAATTCAAATTCAGGAAAATACATTTCATATCAAAATTTAATACAACATCCAAGAGTGACAGGAAATTCAGGGCAGCAGGATTAATTTTTTTTTAAGTCCAATCCTTGAGATCTATTTTTAATATTGATTCATAAAACTGTTGCTTTAATCAAACATTTTTGAAGCTGTGATTTGCTAGTGATTTGGGGAGGGAGAGAACTTGAAAACATTCTTGGCTTGGCCAGAAGGTATGAACTTGTTCTTGCTTTTGCCCTCCTCTGTGCTGCATGAACTCAAATATTGGTGCTGCAGTAGAAAAGTGAAGTGAAAATGTGAAAAAACACTTGAGCAAGGCTCTGCTGTGTTAGACGTTGCATAACAGCGTCAAGTACTTTGTGTTGACAACAATCTGAACCACTCCATCTTTTGTCCACCCCAACATTCCTCAAAGAGTGCTCTGGACTTTTTAAGACATTGACTTTGTGTCGTTTAATTTCATTCTGAGTAAGTTTTAAAACATCTGGTGTTTTCCAGGTTTTCTCCACAATCATTTAAAACTGGAAAGTTAAATTCTCCTGTAAGTCCTGGAGTTCATGCATTAAGAAAGCCCATGACAGCTGATAAAACATGAAAAAAGAAATGCACGGCAGACGCAGGCCTGGTTCATTCTGTTATAACCTGAACACTGAAGAACTATTTGTGTCCCGCTCAGTGGGAGGCAGCTGACTGAGGGAACCCGAGGCATGGCAGAACCACAGTTTCGGCTGCAGAGCAGGACTGGCAGGGCAGCAGAAGGACCTCCCTGTGCTCAACCCCATGGAGAAGGCCCCTCCCTTACACAGGGTGCCACCGCCCCAAGAAAGGGCTGTCACCAGCTCGGGTTCTTCCCCTCGCACTGCAGGTTGGCAGGGCCCTCTTGGAGCTACATAATCAAGCCCTTATTTTCCTGCTGGCTTCATGATGACCGCGTTTCTCCCAGACCACTCCTTCACTTTCTCATTTTGCTTCTCCATTTTCAACCATTCCTTTAGTAAAGGTTAAGCCAACTTAGAGCTTTCAGTAGGCAGCGTTCTGTCATCCAGGAGCCTGATGGTGTCTGTTTGTCCTCAGAATGGGCATAGAAAAAACAACAGCAAAGGAAACTTTTCCATGCACTGTCCCACTTGGGATGCTGAGTACCTTGACCTGCAGATCTTCTCCCATCAGGACACGAGGGTGCTTCATTATCTTGTAGCACCTTTAGGTTGCTCAGTGAGAGCTACAGCATCAAACAAGGGTGGGGCTGTCAAATGCTGCCAGTTGGGGATGAGATCATTTGGCCAGTGACACAGCCCAGAGACCATTAGCTTTTACCTGGACTTGAAAGGCCACTTCGCTTCCAGCCAGTGACCAAAGCCTACCTGCTTCACACAAATGACCCACTGATGAGGCGCTTCACATTTCGTCATTGAACCTCTGGCCCACCCATTGTCCAGACCATAATTTTCCCCTCCACAGTCCAGCTGGATACCCCAAATAAGCCAAAGCACAGTACCCAGGAGTCACACAGTGCTGACTTTCCACTGTTCTGAAAGGCAAATCCTGCACTCATATAAATATTTCTGAGCCCCATGTCAATAAACAGGCCCTTCATGGAAGTGTAAAAATAACTGAACCATGCTCCAAGACCTTTCACATTGCTGGAGAGGTGCAAAGAGTCTGCAGCGTAAATAAGAATCAGATTTGCAATTTCTATGCATGCTCTTGTTTTCAGTTGCATTTAGATTTGTTTCAGTTAAAAATGAAGCTTGAACTGATGCCAGATTTCTTTTTTTTTCTTAAATCCCAACACATTCCAGATTAGCTGTGAACAACAGTTATTCTTTTCCATTCTCAGCCTACCACTTTTAAAAAGACACAGAAGAGTAGCTCAGATTTAGGATCTGCTCCAACGGAGAGGACCTGATATCTTGCCATGAGCACAGGTGCTTCTGTATTGAAGCATTAATCAACCCAAGTCCCATCTGACCACTTTATTCTGTCGGCATGGCAGGCAGTCAGCTGTGGGCTTTCTTCAGAAGCTCATGAGGTCAGTCCATCTCTTTAAAGCAAAAATAATGACTCTCCAGCAAAGAGTGAGAGTTGGCAGCTGTGATGTTGAGATGATGTAATTGTACACAGTGGTGATGTGAGATTTTTCTTGGTTCCTAGAAGCCAATACTGCAGAGGCAATCATACTAACAACAGTATTTGCTTAAAATTTTTGGACAAGGAAGGAGACTGAGTTTGTTGCACAAACCAACAGTGATCGTAAGAGAGTGAAAGGTCAGGAATTGGCTGTCAGAATTGGAAGCACTCAGGGCCAAGCTCTGGTGCTGAAAACGCAAGGTAGCAAGCAGTGCAAAGAGCTGGCTACTCCCCTGCACTAACACACGTATCTTTATACCCTGAGCACCCTGGGCTACCTCCCTCTCCACAGCTCCTCTGCTAACAGCTGGTTATCTTCTTAGTCTTTCCATGGGTAAAATGAGGGGATGGAATTATTTGCTACTAGCAGGCTCCCCTAGAGTAAATACATGGCACTGTGTACCTTGGCAAAATGGGGTGGACACTTGACACTGAATCAGCTTTCTTGGGTTTATTGGTGTGGGTGAACTGACTGAAAAATAACTGCTAAAAAAAAAAGAGCCATGCTTCTTTTTTCTACAGCTAAAGAGAAGAGCCTGGAAGGACTAGGCAGGCTGAACAACTGGATAATGAAAATACCTGGTCTCATTAACTCTGAGAGGTTTCAGGAGTAGAGCATCTTGTAGTACCCCAGTCCTTTACTTCTTGGGTTTGAAACTAGAATGGTATTTAACAGAAATAGGTAGTGCCTGCTAGAAAATGCCGGGCCACACTTGTCTGGCCAAGCTTTCACAACGTGGCCCATTCCACTAGAGCCCCTGATAACTGCTGCACAGATGTTGCTATTTATAAGTGGAAGTAGAGGGACTCTCAACACCACTAAACTTCCCAGTCTGCTCTGCTGCTGGAATTTGATTTTAATAGAAATGGATTGACCATCCTACAGAACTGAAGGATAAAGAAAAGAGTAAACAGAGGTCACTTTGCTAACCCTTAATGAAGTAACCAGGAAATCGGGTATTTTCTGCAATGGTGGTCACTCTGAGTGGCAAATAAAACTTACGCTGTGCCGCTGGGTCTCACTGGCTTTTGTGCTGTAACAGTTTGTGAGGCAGAACATCATGTAGGTACAAATAATTCTTGTCACACTAAACTCCTAGATCCACACAGACTCAAAGTTGTGCCTTACGTCCTCCGGGAGGTAAAAACCCTCAACTGAAGGCCGAGGTGTGACCTACCTGTCAGATTTCACATTATAAGGAACAAATAAACACTGCAGAAGTGGGGGGAAAAGTTGGTAAACTTTTTATTACTGCCAATTAGGAAGAACTGGACTCAGAATTTTTTTTTTGTTTTAAATCTAAGGCATTATTTGTAAATGATGGTAATAATACTCTTACTTGTTTCATATCTGCTTTGAGTTGCTTTCAGA
Organism: Mystacornis crossleyi; assembly: GCA_013400655.1. Classification (NCBI taxonomy): domain Eukaryota; kingdom Metazoa; phylum Chordata; class Aves; order Passeriformes; family Timaliidae; genus Mystacornis; species Mystacornis crossleyi. The sequence continues at coordinate 42,060 of VYZQ01051138.1, forward strand.
TTTGTGTGATTTTCTTTTCCCCAAGATTCAAGTTAGCTTACTGAGTGTTAGAGTTCTCTCTAATTACTGTCGAAGTACTGGAACACAGGTAATGTAACTCCTGGGAGGAAAACGAGACTAAAAAACTTTGGGGTTTGCTTTACTTCTATGAACATGGATGATTGGCATTTTTGCTAAAGGAGGTCTGTTAAAGATTCTTTTTATTTCCTTTCAGTTAATTTAACAAGGGCTCTTGACAAATGTGTAAATAGATATAGTTATAAATATACATCTAGCATATCCCCTGCCTGTGATCAGTGCTGCACAATATAAGGATTCAATATTTATAGTATAAAAAAAAAGAAGCATAATCTTTGCATAATGCTAATTATTTTAGTCTAATTAGTCCAATTTTACCATTGACACAGGTACTCATCCCAAAACTTGAGCAAAATCAATGGATGTGGCAGGTGAATCAGCTAATAAAATACAACAATGTTTAAGAGAGAAAACAACTTCTCTGGATTGAGAACCTCCACTCTAGCAACTGATTCCCTGTTCCCACTCAAGTCTGTCATGTAGGTGGGGCATGGCAGCACGTCTCCCTTCAGAAGAGGAAAATCCAAAGTTGATGTAGCTGTGTTTTTAAGATTACTACAGGAAGAGAAAGGGGAAAATCCAATCTAATCTAGTATGTAGATATTCCATATTAGAGCTCAGGACACTGAACCACACTGCTGCACCACATGCACAGGCAGAAGAGTTATGTGGATTATTGACCGCTGTATATTTTCCCACTGAATCATAATTATAGATTCTCCTTTACTGGTGCTGCTCAGTAATTCTGTGATGAATCTGATTCACTGTGCAAACACAGCATTCACCAGACCTCAGAGTGCCTTGTCTAAAAGGGAAGCACCATTTCACATCCGTTTCTTTTATCAAAAGGCCACTAAAACACCATATTTCCCGTAGGCTCCTGCCTCTGAATGGCCATGCAAGGAGGCATTTTGCTGAGGGCCAGGCTGGGCACTTCCTATGCCCAGCTCCCAGGGCACTCACAGGGAGGCCACGCTCCCAACCAGAGGCTGCGGGTGCTTGAGTCCTTTTCTGGACTCAAGTTGCTCGAGAAAATGTTCCCATTACCTCACATGCTAAATCAAATAAATGAACACGACTCACGGTCTCTTTCCTCCAGCTTCCCTGCCCACCACAGACTCCTGAGCTGGCAGAGGCCAGTGTCATTCCACCGAGGTTAGTGGAATGATGCCCATTTATATCAGCTGATGATTTAAACCTCTAGACTTTCTCTCTGGCACACATTTCTTTTCCAGCAAGCCTGGATATGAAGTGTAGTCTAGAACATACAGAGCCAGTTTAAACTCACACTTCCTCCCTTGCAGCTGCATCACAACAGCAGGAATTTTGCAGAAATCACTTCAGTGTAGCAATATCTCCCAAGGGAAGGAGGAAAACCCAACATGTCCATGGTAAATAGGTACCAGCACACAGCCACAACACGCCTGGCATCAAGGCAAGGTTCTGACTAAACCCCAGCTTTCCCAACTTTACTTTTGTGCACAAGCAAGCAGTAGAACAGCTACAAGAAAGATTCAAGGTGCAGAAGTGGGGAACAGTCTGTCTGAGGGGCCCTTCCTTGTACAGAGAAGTTGCTCTATGGGAGACTCACAAGCTCTGTTTGCTGAGGTAGCTGTGTACTGCTGTAGCATGTTTGGGGAGGGACTCCAGCTTGACTTCTGCAATGATTGTCTCATGCCCTCAAGCATGAGATTTTATTACCCTTATCTTGGCAAGCATGACGTTACTTATTGGCCACAGCCTTACTGCAGAGAGGGAGGACTCGCTTGCTACCATTCCCTGCTGGGTGGCTGCTAAGCAACTGTCCCAAAATTTGGAGGGAAAGGAGAGACTGTCAGTGAGCTCATTCCTCAGCCCATCTACTTCTAGCTAAAGCCTCAGAGGAGCACAGTCTGAAAGGAATTAATGACCCAGGGGACCCAAGTGACCAGGCATCTCCTGAATTTGGAAACCAGAGTCACCTGGCTGGTAAACAACAGAGAGGGATGTTCCCAACAAAACGAGCCATGCAAGGACAGTTCTGAGTTCCCATTTCTGGGAAGTCTGAAGTCTGTAACACTGGAAAGTGCATCCTAGCTGCTGCTCAGTTGATGCTGCTTCAGACCTGTTTTGTACATTGAGCAATAGTGACGTAAAGTGGTCTGGTGGGTTAATCACAGGTAACAGGTAGAAGCCTTTCCAAGAGACCAGGCAGTGTCATAGAATCATGGAATGGTTTGGGTTGGAAGGGGGCCTTAAAAATCATCTTGTTCCAAGACCCCTGCCATAGGCAGGGACACCTTCCACTAGACCAGGCTGCTCCAAGGCACATCCAACCTGGCCTTGAACACCTCCAGGGATGGGACATCCATACCTTCTCTGGTTCCAGTGCCTCACCACCTTCACAGGGAAGATTTTTTTTTTCTAATATCCAATCTAAACCTATTCTCTCCCAGTCTGAAGCCATTCCCCCTTGTCCTGTTCCCAGGCCCTTGTAAATAGTCTTGCCCCTACTACCTTATAATGTTATTTTACCTTATTCTTTACAGAAGGGACACCAGAGCCCTGCACATCTGGTAATGGTGAATGGCCCCGAATCACCTGGGAGGAGGGATCTGAAACACTGCCTGCTCCTTCCCACAGGCAATGCTTGCCAAGCGGGAGAGGCAATCAGGAAAGCTCAGGCTTAAATACATGTCAAAACATGAAAGGCTGGGACAATACTGTATTCCACCCAGATACCTATTGGAAAACAGAGATATATCTATTGGAAAATAACCAATATGAACAATAACAAGAAAAACTCACTCTTATTTCAGTCAATATGACAACAGCCTGATATCCAACTGCCACATTAGATCAGAACAGGAAAATGAACCTTCAGAGTAATGTGAACAAAAAGAAGGAAAAGATAAAGGATCATTCAACTGTCTGGTCTTCCTGCCAGGACCATCTGATCACTTTGTCTGCAAATATTGATCAATAGCTCAATGTCAGATGACACCACGAAATGTCAGCACAGACAAACCAATTTTCCACAGAGTTCTTTGCTGCCTATTGTATTTCCATATGTTTATTATTTGTGTGGGTTTTATTCCAGTTCTTTCAGGAATAGATGTGTCCCCAGGCACCACACAGTGACAGATATTAGGGTTTCTTCAGGATTATTTGACACACTTGTTTTTGTTAACATCATAAGCATTAGATCTAATTACAGGGAAAGCCATGTACATTATAAAATATAAATTAAGGTTTGTTTTATAGATTAAAAGCAAATCAATATTTAGCCACAACATTCTCAAATGTATTTTCTATAATTACAATATGACACTGATTAGTAATTCAGGCTGGAATTATGCTTCTTGCATATATTATCCAGTAAACTGGTAGGAAAATGCCTGCCCTATGAAACCACAGTTCTCTGGGTGAAAAAATAAAAGATCACAGCTGGGCCCTCGATGGCTTCAGGAGCATCACTTGTGTGTTAACAGCATCACCAAAGTTCCCTGGTGATATTGTCAATGGTCAGAACTATATAATAGCTGGAAATCTCAAAGAATTGGAGAAGATGATTTTCAAAAAAATAAAATATTTTAATATGCTTTGCTTCTCATTGCTAAACATGGTTTAGTACTTTAAAATTTTGTACTATATTATATATTTCAGTTTTGGTAGCACACGGTACAACTGCGAGCATACAGACAAGGCAGCAAATCTTACTGATATCAAGTAATCAGAAATTAATTTCAGCTAATCACAAGTACACAAGCTGTCGAGATGCACATTAAAGTGCTCCATTTGCATCTGGTTACCCCTAGATTTAGAAAATTAATAAAAATGTCAGAAATAGAAATCCACGATTAATAAACTTGTAATTGCAACAACCAGCAGAAGAATGTGAAGAGAGAACCACTGAGAGAAGTTGCTTTACAAAGAGTTGTGAGGGGTTTTCTTCTCCTGAACTTTTAAATTTCCAAAATGGTAGTGGTTAAAACAGAACACAGAAAAATAAACCAAACTTTAAATTTTTTTTCCTTATTTCCTTTTGTTTTCTTTTCCTGGAGAAGAAAGACTCTGTTTCTTTGCTACACAAAGACTCTTTCACTGCTTGGATCCTGAAGTGTTAAGCTAGTAGGTTACTCTGATATCTATTCACACTGTCAAGAATGCCCTAAAATAAATCCAAAGTAAACAGGTTCCACAGATCCTCATGGTTGGACTTGCTACACGTGTAGGACAGAGCCACAGCCTTGAGGTGGATCTGCCTCCACCTTCTGCTCTGAGCAGCTCTCCGAGACTCAAAAAGTCAAGTTTGACTTCAGCAGCAACTAATGGAAAAATGATTATGTCACAGCAAAAGGGAAAACTCCACAAGGCACCACATCTCACTAACCAAAACCCCATCCATTCTTTCCTGTTTCCTCAGCAGAACATCCAAAATACCTTGTCCGACATTGCAACAAGCCTAACTCCAAAGGGTTTGGACAGCAGAAATAATGACACAGGTTTAAGAAGGTAAAAAATCCTTCCTGCTCTTTGATTAACTGGGCTTCTTGATGGAGTTAAGTGCAAACAGCTGCCTGGACTTCAACTGAAAAGCCTAAATCTAAACACTCCGTGTTTACATAACCCAAATTTCTAATCAAGCAGCTGGATAATCCACCCATTTAAAGTATCCCTAAGAGTTTCAGGGAAATGTGATTTTCTTACAGCTAAGCCAATCAACAACCACTTTAAAAAACTCCAGCTACCAAGTTACTACTTTGGAACAGAAGTCTCAGCGGGACGGGGTCACGACCCCACAGTGAATCACAAAGCAATTTTGGTGGGATCCTTCGCCCTTTCTTTTTTCTTTTTTCTTTCACTCTTTTTCCCTTTTTTTTTTTTTCTTTGAGAAGTACAAATCTGAATCTCTAATTTCCTCTGTATTCAGATGCTGCAAGGTAATAAATGAGAGGAGGAGAAAAGCATACAGCAGAGCTTACACACATCTGGCATCTGCTCACAGGACCTTAATCTAAAATCTCGTGAAATCCGCACCACATCCATCCGGAACCACGGAACTTGGGAAAGGCAAAGTACAATCACCACCAACAGAGCCCACAGTTTTTCAGGGGAAAAAGGGGAAAGAGAAGCAGGACTTAGGAATAAGAAGTTTTTACAGAAGAAAACAGTACAGATATTTACAGGATCACTTACAGGATTCAATATTCCTTAAGCTGACAGACACATTAGTAGGGACTCTGAGTTTAGGGCCCCATCTCATCTCACCTCACAGTAGTGTTTTACCACCATAATTCATTCTAAGGTCAGGCTCTCAGTTTTGTTTTTATGTTTGAATGTTTTCGCCTTATTGCAGTTTACTTAACCAGATTCCACATGGTTTGTCTTTCTTTTCCCAGCTCAGTAAAGACCCTGTGCTAAATCACATCCACTCACACCTGTTAGACAACATGAGTCTGGACACCAATATTTTCCTTGGCCAATTCAACAAAATTTTAAGTGTCCCAAAAAAAGGTGTTGCTTCTTGGGCTGTGCAGAGAAACATGGGGTTTGCATCCTGATCTACAGGATGATCCTGGCCAGTTTACTTGACACTTCTGCACCTCCACATGCGTACCTGTGAAAGGTAGTCGGTGTTGGTGTTTTTCCAGCCAAGACTGTAAGTAAAGTTGTAGTTTAAAACTAGTGAAATACATTGAAAACAAGAAAAACATGTCACTTTTTCCAAGCAGGAAGGGATCCTTTTAGAACATATGGTAATAAAAGAAAAGGACATGCTTTTACACTGATAAAATCTGGCCGCAGGGGAAATAAACTTTATTCAGCATTTCTTCATTTTGCCAAGACCCCAAGCAGAGCAACAGATACAGCACTGGAGATCCAACACTGGAGAAACAGCACTACATAACCCCCTTTTAGGTTACATGCTAAATATTTTAATTCCTAGCCAAAGAGGTTGAAAATTTGGGATTTGATACAAAACTTGTGTCCTTTACCTTCCTCATCAGAAGCCAGATGTCCTACCTGCTCTATTCTTAGCTCTGCCTGGTTCCTATGGGGACTAGATGGCAAATTAGCTTCCCCCAGCTGAACTGCACACCCTGCTTCTACCTGCATCCCCTAGAAATTTCCTATGCCTTCTTTAGGAGTCTACAGCTCCTTTCATCTTTCCAGCTTCTTTTCCACTCCTGTGGCTGATCAACACAGATAGCAGAAAGTCTGGAAAGAAAGGGTAGCAGAATCCAGCACTAGCCCCACAAGAGATGAAGGAGCAAGTGATAGGAAATTGGAAGATTATTTATAAAACACTGAAATAACTTCAGTTCCCTCCAATTTAATCCTCTTTTTCATCTAAAAGATGAGACCACCTCTCCTTGGGGTTTTTTGAGATGTGTTTGAGTTTAAGGTTCCCTTTTAATGATTTTTTAAATGTGGGAAGGGTATGGTTGGAGCACTCTGAGCTGCAGAAGCAGAGGCAGTTTATATTCTCCTCTGTGTGGACAGCCAAAATAATAGAAGTATTATAAATCAAATAGCTGTGTCATAAAAAATAAATACATCTGCAGTATTTGCTGTTGCACAATCAGCCAAGCCCAAACATTACCTCATCATTTTGAGAATTAAATTAAAATGCAACAAGTTTCAAGTGAAGTACCCTTTCTACACACACGTTTACACAGTCTCCATTTTCTGCATCTTGTTGATAAGAAGATGTAAATATAACTTTTTCAGCAACAAATACTGTTGCTGCATCTTGCTGATAAGAAGATGTAAATATAACTTTTTCAGCAACAAATACATCACATCAGACTCCTGTAACCCCACACTTAGATTGTAAGACACCTTTGGAAGAAAAAATCCTTTTTCACTGTCTTAGTACAGTTGGACTCTTCCACAGCCTGACCTTACCAGTCAGGGAGAACTTGTAAGTAAGAATCTGACTCATAAAGGCCATTCCAAATGGTTTTTAGCTGTGCCAACCTTGGACAACACAGTTCATCTTTCCCTTGGCTGGTGAGCAGTACCTTGTTACAAAAAAAGGCTCTCGTGGCTCTGCTTGGTGCAGTATCTGACCCTCACACAGGCTTGGTCTAGACTGCAAATTGAGATACCAGTGTGAGAAGTTACAGCAGTGGCTCTGTCTGCAGAAAACAAGGGGCAGAATATCTGGGTGTTTAAGACAGAAGTTTTCCAGCTGTCAGCTAACGCACAGTCCTGCTGTGTGCTCACAGCTGCCTCAGCCCCAGTTAAATCCAGTTGCTCTGCCACAGCCCCAAATCCTATTTAACTTGCCTGTGTATCCTGCTTTCACACCAGCGTGCCGAGAGCCCCCAGCCAGGGGCAGCGTGCAGAAGCAGATCCTATCTGCTCCCTGACTCTCTGTGGCACCATCCACAGAGGAAATGCAAATGCCTTCATTCCATAGGGCTTTCTAAGAGAATTTATTTGAAGCCTGAAAGTGATAAAGGGTAGTTATTCTGCAGAGTTTACGATTTTCTATAGTAAACAATTACATATTCAACATTTGCTTATCTTGTTCAAAAAAGAGCTTTTAAAAAATAAAAACAGGAGGAACCACAATTAAATATTCAAAACTCAGATTTTTTTTTTTTAACAAGGTCTGCTTGTAGAAATCAGAAGGCCGTTTTTTTTAAGAGGATAACACAATTTTACAGAATTGCAAGCATCTCTACCAAATGTTTGCCTGGGCTTCTGTGTAGCTGAAAAGAGTTACAAAGAACAACCTCCCAAACACAGAATCACACTGCCAAGATTAGGCACATCTTGCTCATAGTTTCAGTGGGTGCCCCATAGTACTTCTGGGGGCCACAAAATGTACTCTGACCCCGGCCCTCTAAAACAATTAAGCATGTCAAGCCACAGCTACTGGAAAAAAACCAAACAAACAACTAAAACAAAAAACCTAAGGCAGAATTTTTAGACTAATCAAAAATACCACCAAACTATTTCACACAGACGCCTATGGTGGAGTATCCCAAGCAAATTGTAACAATAGGAAAATAAAAATAAAACCAGAAGCTATTAAATGTGCATAGAACAGGTTTTCACAAAAGAGGAGAAGCTGAGTTTTCACCGGGATTCCAAGTTAAGCTATCTACTATCCCAAAGGTCTAGTAGCTATCTACTATCCCAAAGGTAGCTACTGTCTGTCATCGGTGCACTACTAACAGTTTATTAGTCTGCTGACATCTCCATCTAGAAAATACTGGTAAATTGTCTCAGGCTGAGAGGCAACCGCCAGTGAGAAGGACTTGCTGTGATGTGGTGGTGGCAAGCAGGATTTTTTAGACATCTCCACTTACTTTGTGATAAAATGCTTCCAAGATGGTGTCACTTCCCTCCCAGACAGCCCCGCTTTTCTTAGCGCCTGATATGGAATCAGTGACTTCTATGAATCGGAGCTAATCTCATCTGTAGCAGGAGGAACAGCTGAGCAACACTTGTCCAGGCATAATTGAGCCTCAAGATTGCAGAGCAGTGTGTGATTAATTGGCTGAAGGATTCCTGATAAAGGGCGAGAGGATAATGACCTGCCTAGGTCAATGGGAGGTGCTCTGCTTATCTGGAAGCATAACAGGCATTAAGAGAAACGCTCCTGATCAAGGTCACAGGGAACGGTGACAGATTCTGTGTGAGTGTGAATTTGAGGCATTTCAAAATCACATTCCACAGATGTGCACAGGGGAAGTGTGTTTAGGAAGAGTATTTTAATGCCTTTTATGGTTCTGGTTCCACCATCATTATTCCCAAAACTATTGCCAGGAGCCTACTCTTGAAAAGATTCACCGATCAGCTTTGCAAGTGCTTCCATGTCAACTTGGAAATGGTAAGCCTCAACTAGGAGGATTCTCACTTGATTTTCATGTGGATATTCCAGGTCCTTGTTCCAAGGTCCTCTTGGAAGCAAGCAGGCAATGTTCCCGCATTGGAAAAGGGAAAAGAGCCACATGGAACAACTTCTCTGAACAACAGTTGTAGTGGCACACACGTGACTCTTGGTTTAGGAACTACTTTGGCTCTCTAGGCCTGCTCAGCTAAGCTGAAAAGAGCAGGTATCACTTCTAATGCCCACTTGTGGCTTCCCAGCAACCACAACATCCTTGGTGCACTCTCCGGGAAGGGAAGGCTTGGACATTTCTAAGGATGGACTTGTAGAACAAGTGCTGAGTGTAGGTCCATCAGTCTTGTGCTTCAGCCCACCAGCATGTTTTATGCAGAACAACCACATCTTGTCTGGCAAGTTTGCAGCAAAAAGCTGCTGTAAACATCAGCTGAGTAAGTTTGGGTAACAAAAGGATGCCAAACATTCATTTAAAATAATAAAGGCAGCATGAAACAAATGATACCTTTTGATGACACAGCAGCAGCCTGTTCTGCCACGAAGAGGAGTCCCTGTGTCATATGGACAGTGCATCTTCTGGTACACATTGCCCTCAACAACCTAAGCAAATTTGGCTGTCCAGATGGAATTACAGGGGGTTCACACTTGGCTGATCTAGCCAGATGTCCTCAACAATTTGTTTACTCAAACAGCTCTCCCTCTTTCCCAGGCTGATAAGAATTTCACCTCCATCAAACAGGTTTTTTCTCCTAAATTCTAAATATCCATGAAAGAGATTCTATGGGAGCTGAGCTCTTTACACTCCATGACTGCACTCCAGCTGCCTCCAGTCTAATGATGATTTTTCATCTGCCACACAGATTTTCATACACTGAGGTTACTGCTCAATTGCATGTTGCTTGTGGAAAACTGAGAGGATGGCAGTTTATTGGAAATAAGTGTGAGGTAGAGTCCTACAGGGAGGGAAGTGGCTCTTTGAAGCTTCGGTCGGCACTGGTTTATATGGGCCACACAAGAGAAGGTGTGGTGGGTCACCAGCTGACAGATGCTCAGAAGAAATCAAAAGTCATACTGGTTTTGGCACAAATACAGATGGGCAAAGCATCAACTAGAACGGGATTTTTAGCCTTAATGGAAAGTTTTCCACTTCAAACAACCACAACAAGCAGGAAAAAGATCTTAAAACTCTTTCAGGACCAAAATAGTCAGACCATGAACAGCAACAACATAGAGTTTGCAACCTACAGCATTTTCACACATTTTCTATGCCCTCTCTGGGTAAAAGTGCCCATTCCAAGGAGTGAATTGTACACTGCTAACGGTATGAGCCAGGCAAATGGGAGTTCCCAGTTCCACACGGTTATTCCATCCCTTTCCAGGCCCATCTGCAGCACGTATCTTCTGAGCCAGCTGGAAATGCCCAAGTTGCTCCAAGCAACCCATAGCCTCACCCCAAGAAAAAACCAGAATTCAAAGTGGGCAGCCCCTGAACAACAGCACAAGCACTGCCCATCTCCAGAGAGAAAGGATTTGGCTACTACCCATTTTGCTCAAAGAAGATTTATGGCTGATCATCATACAATAAGTGCTGGGTAAGGGTTATTAATCTTTCCAAACCCACTTCACATTAGTGACTAATTCCAACTTATTTGGTGCATAAATCACACGGTACTAAAGCACTATGTTTTCCCTCCTCTTTGGCTGTAATTCTGAATCCTTGAGGGTGTTCTTTTACAAACCCCTAAGCTATTTATGTGGCTCCAAACGTGCTGAGCCGAACTCTAATTTATAATCTCACTTCTTGCTCATGCAGCACTTTCCCTCTCCCCAGCACCTGGCTTTCAAGTGTCCCACTTTGTAGTGCCCAGCCCTCCGAGGGGTTCTCAGTAAGAGAGCTCAAATCCAGCTCTAAAAGCAGCTTCTCTTAGTGCTACAGAGCACTTCAGAGCCTTCACATCCTACTGAACACAGAGATGAAATTAAATAAGGGAGTTCACAGGGTGGGACGCATACGGAAAAGCTCAGCAATATTTCTGAGCTTTGTCCTCATGCAAGGAGTTTGGTTGTATGAAAAATGCACATCAGGTTATACAGGGCATTTTTCTTCATACTCTGAGGACTGAGGAGTCCTCTAAAATGTAATGTACTGAAGTGGTCTTGTCCTCCTTCTCCCGTAGAGATGGCTGTTCCCTTTTACACTGAAACAATCACACAAGGAGAATGTTGCTCCCTACATGTGTAAAGCAGGAGTGCCATGTTCTCAGAAATAAGCTTTTGCATGAAGCCATGCAGGTTGCCATTTTAATTCAGATCAGCCTATGCCTAAACTGTACTGCCATGAGTGTGGTTGTTCTTCCAGCAGCAGCCCACGACCACTCTCACAAACTCACACACATGTGACTTGGCCCCCTCTTAGGAGGCTGGCATTTATCATAAATACACAACAAGATCTTCAGTTTTCTCTAGATCAGTGCTTGGGGTTTTTACCTCTGAGAGTACTGTTACAATTCACCACTGATCTACACCTAGGCTACAGTCATTGATTAATTCAGCCTACAACCCCTATTCAAGCATTTTGTATCATGGAAAATTATTCCACAGGCTCTGTCTACTACTAAAAAATCTATACACTTGATTTTCTTTTATTATCAGTATTTGTCATGCCTTTGAGTCTATCTGAGCTTTGCTATTAGACCTAAAGGACACAAATATAAAATATTTTGTCTGTATGCTTCAGTCTTTCCAAGTTGTTCTAGAAAAATTTGAGTTAAAATACATCCAAAAAAAGCAACTCCTGGGTGTAATACAGATGAAAAAAAACAGAATTACAGCTATTTTTAGCAATTTCCATCCAGAAAATGCCATCTACAGTCCTTATTTGTCTATAGTAAGGAGACAAAGCTTACTTGGCCTTTGAGAACTGGGAAGCCACCTGCACTGAGACAAGGGACATGTTGGGTCTTCCAAACACTTAGAATGAGGGGCACTCAGGAAATGTCTGGCTTTACAGGCTCACTCTTCTCTGGCATTTTTCATCTGTAGATAAGTGTCTCCCAAAGCAAATCAATGTAATCATTCCTACTTTACTTGTCCAAGGTGATCTACCTTAGAATGAAAGTTAATGCTCTGAAAGATCACTCGCTCTCACACAAGCCGTGCTCTCTCCCCTAAAGAGAGTAAAGTTATTTTCAGAAAGATGTAAATTTGAGATTCACACTATGAATCTAAAACTAAGTTTCTAAGATACACAAAAGTAAAATAAGAGCAATTATAAATGTAAATTAAATAAGTTGCAACTTATCTGGACTGGCTTTTAAGGCATCTGCCTTGAGAGTTGCAGTGCAGAAATAACACTGCCCTGACATCACAAGTATGTACTTCTGTGCATTGAGAAAATCCTGCTGTTTATTTAGAACTTTTGAAGTCTAGTATCAATATAGCTTCTTAGTCCCGAGAGTGTCCTCAAGGTCTGAGATGTGTATTTTTAACTTCCATGCTTACTGACATTCCATTCAGGCTGTTTGGCTGTTCTCCCCGTTGGGGCTCCAGCAGCCGTCGCTCTGATTTCGGCACCACGGCGCTTATTTGCTTTACCCTTTAGGAAAGGCCTGTGCAAAGAGGTGTGGCCTGCTCTGGCAATGAGCTCACCCTTGCAAGAACTGTGTTAACTCAGGAGCTGAAGCTCTTTGAGGGCACATTTCTATCACTGCAATCAGCACAAACCAAGGAAATGCTGAGTTAAGGCAGTGCTGCTGCTCGGGGTGGTTGTACCCACCGTGTTTTACGTCCCTCTCTGCCCGCACGCTGTAACACCCACAGGCTCCCACTGCTCCCCTTCCCCCTCGCCTCCAGGATTCACCCATGCTCAGGGCTCATCCTGCAGCACACCCACCAACACGGAGGCACTGCAAGTGGCACAAAAAAAGCCCATGGGGGGACAGCACGAAGCAGTAGCTCCATGTCAGCTGAACACTGGCATCCACACATTGCACGCCCCTCAGAGACGTGATCCCACAGAGCCCCGTGTTCACAAAGGCTGTTTGATTCCACTCTAAACAATTTTAGTTGTGCTCAAACAACAGACTCACTTAAAAGCTTCAAGAATTCCTTAAAATCCCTTTGCATCTGTGACATTTTTGCTGTATTTTTCAATATGTTTTGTATGTTACCAAAAAAGGAAATAAAAAATTAATCAAGGAGTTTATTGGTTGGAAAAGCCAGTAATTGTTAGGCTGAATTCAGAATATTTTAGAAATCTTGTTATAAAACAGGGTGATGCAGGAAGAGGACAGAAGGCTCTTCTTTCCTGATTTATACTAAAGTTGGATTTCCAGGGTACCATTAGAGAACTGCAGGTTGTGCCGGTCAAATGTCACCCCTTGTTTTAATAAGGCAAAGAAGAGTCAGGACTTGCAGGGCCTGGCATTTTATGCCACCATCAGAACCAGAAATGCAGCCAAGAAACAGCAGTCCTCGAGATGGCACAGCTCAAGTATGGAAAAGTACTGGACACAAGTAGGATCTGGTCTTGGGAGGAGTGGCTAAATAAGGATAGACACAATTTGGATTTCAGCACTGTCCAAGTCATTGCACATTGTCCTTACAGAGCAAAATGGAAAGGAGAAAAAGAAGCTGGACACATCAACCTAGTTGGCAGGAGCACAGGAATTCTATTTTTTTAGCTACTATAAAGACCTACTGAAACAAGAGCTTCCCAAATCTCTGCAGGTATGTCTGTGACTTTTCCATCATCAGTAGCCTGCTGCTTAGGGAAGCAGAGCATTAGGCTTTCTTTAAAGGAGCCTTAAAAGCCCCTCTGTTCACTTTCAACTATTCATCACAGTCATTTGAAGTTCTCTTTTGCACGCCTCCTTCTTCTCACTCACATTTGGTGCTACATGTTACTATGCTGCAACCATAAATAATGAAGGAATGATATGGAGATACTGGATGCTCTGTTTCAGTGTCCTCATGGCCAACCTTCCCATAAAGTCCTTATATTTTCACTACAATAAACACATAAGAGAAGGGGTGGAGGGACAACGTTCCCCATTCTAGAATGCAGCTTTTAAATAGCACTTTATTAGCAGGGTCAGCAAACACATAGGCTGAAAAATAAATAGCATATTTGAAAAAGAGGATTTTCTCCCTCAGTGAGTACATTTGCATTGATAACTCCAGACAGAATAGACAAGAATTAGCAAAAGCATTTCAGGAAGGGATGATCTCTGTCAATAATTGTGTCTCCTGGCAAAATCTGGCATTTGCATCTCCTACATATCAGAGGCTGAAGTGGGAGAAGGCTGCTTTTAATTGTCTTTGCTGCAGATATATGACATGACAGAATGTTGTCCCATCACACAACTTGTTAGGAGGTTACACGGATCATATCGGATCTTCGCACTAGGTGAGCGTTTCTGTAGCTGTGTGACATTCTCTCTCTGTGCAGGCATGTCCTGTTCTGTGACTGATTTGTCATGGAAATGGAGTGAAAACTGCAACCAGTTTTGTAATTTTTCCAAATAACAATTGAAATTACCCTGACAGCACTAGGCCTGTTATCTTCCATTTCCATCTCCACCAGAAGCTCTTTACTGCTGGTGTTCAAGTTTCTCTGGAGGAGCCTTTTTGAAGGGGAGGCTTGAAGAAATGGGGTTTGGTCAGTGATTGTTAAATGGTTCTTTAAACAGAGGATAATGGAATATGGCACTTCCGGTATAGGCAAACTGTGCCAAGCATGAGCACTTCAAACTCTAGAACAGAGCTGTGAAAACTATGCTGACCTCCTTTCAAAATTCCCATTCCCATACACTTCTGATGAAAAAATCTCTGGAGAATAAATACATTAGGGCCTATCTTCTCTGTAAAAGCTATTTTTGGTTTATCACTATAATATACTCGTTCTGGGTATTTTTTAAAGATGCCTTTCAGTTCCCCTGTCATGAAGAAAAGTACCGCTGTAGTATTTATGTACTTGTGAGAACTGACTACCAGAAAAAAGTTCCAGTTCTATGATCCACCACCTTATACAAACCAAGTCTTGCACACAACTTTAAAGAAATTAACCTCAAGAGTTTGTCATCACTTCCAGAATTCCCGGGGAAATAATGAGAACTCTTTTGAACTGTCTTAGTGGATGTCAGGACCTTACATTTCTTGACCGCCCATCCTAATTTCTCAGCCTTGTTATACTAAATACTCATTATAAAAAATTAATTTCATCCACATACAGCAAATTGCCTGAGCACTTGGACAGCAGATGGAATACATGAAACTCCAGAAAAAGACAGAAGGAATGTAAGGCAGAGTAAAGCATTTGGAGTGGCTCCTGGCAGCGAGGCACTCAGAGGTTAAACTGGACTGCAGTGAAAGACATCCCTGCTGAAGGGTTCATTTATTTACACTCCCATTAGAGGAGCCTACAAAGACATACATCAACAGAAACAAACCATTTTAGTACGTCCATTGACCGAACATCCATCAGTGAACACGATCTGTGCCAGCATGTCTTAGGAGTGACAAGATATTATTACTGTAGTGCCAGAGGAGGAGGGGGGCAGGGGAAGGAACAAAAGGGAGCGCTGATCCTTGCCTTAACAATGAGCCCCTATTCTCTCGCACAGCACCTGAGCTCCAAGGCTTCAAACCCAACGACCTTTTTCCATTGGCCACTAACAGCTCCTCTGTGGTTTGCCTCACAACTCCCGTTTCCTTCAAAGGAGCCTTCCCCTCATGGCATCTCTGGCTGCTGCATCACCTCTGCTAAATAAATGACATCACCTCGCTCATCAGCCACACGCAGCTTTACTCCTTCCCACTGTTTGCTCTCACTGTTTATTTTTTTAAGCACCTAACCCTCTATTAATCCTCCAGACAGCACAAAGGATCCATTTGCCAGAGACGGTGATTAGAGCTGTGAGCACTGAGGCTTCCTGGGAAACACCTGTTTCCCTCAAATAACCTGAGGGAAAAAACTCAGCAAGCAGGACAAACTGCTGGTGGAAATGGAGAGAATGGGAGCAAAGTCGTGGTGTGATGAGAGCTACCAAACTCCAGATGGTGGACATCCTGCCTTCTTCAGTCACCAGTGCAGAAACACACTCAGCATCTACAATACCAAACTCGTGTGCCTGTGACACTTGGCTGCTCCTGATCAACTGTGCCTCCCCTCTTCAAATCTTAAAGAGTGCAGAAATGTGTAAACTACTCAATGGAAATTTTTTTGCAGTTATTTCCCCTATTACTTTTTTCCTTTGCCCCAAATTTATATTTAAAAAGATGGACAGCATCTTAAAATTGAAAATATTTCAACCAGCTCCATTTCTGAAACATCATCAGTACCAAAACTGGACTTTACAGTTGTTCCAGGTTTTGTGGGATTTGTCTTCCAACATCATTCCAGCACCAAACATCTGTCGTGCACCTGAAAAATGGGCATTTTAAGAGAGTATGAACAAGGATTTGAACTTTCATAATCATTTTGGTGTGTCATATAGAGGTAACAGGCAGCCTTTGGACACACAGACTCGTATAGAAAGGGTCAGTAACTGGATGGCCTGTTGGATTTAGCTCCTTTGAAAACAAAGATAAGCGACAACAGACAAACAATACCAAGTGCCATAGCATAGCTCTGAGTCATTCTCTGTTTTATGAAATGAGAGAAAATTATGTACCAGCAGGTTGTATAAGCACCACAGGCAATAACTAAAGCTGGAGGAAGGCCAGGCTGTTAATAGCTGCCATTTGATCTCATTCAAGATCCCTGAACAACCAGTGCCTGATGAAGTCAGTGGAAAGGCTCCTACCCATCCCAAGAGGTGCTGCTCTGAACCCAACACCGCTGGCAAACAACAGCACAGAGAACAAGGAGCAGAGCTGGTGCTACAGCAGCTCAGTTCACCACCACACTGGAAAGCAGGCTGTGGTGATACTCCCCATAACCAGAGCTCCAGTCTGATCGGCATTTCCGCTTTCCAGGGGAATCTGTCCTCTTGAGTACTTTCAAGCCTCTGGAATTAATGGGATTATTCAAGGAATAATGCACCACAGAACCTGAATATTTATGGTAAATCCACCACAGTGATTTCTAATGTACTGTGATCCAAGAATTCTGAATAAAACATCAAGAACTCAAAGAGAGATTTTCAACTGATATGAATCAGCTGTTCCCCCTTTCAAACCTATGGAGTTGCAGCAATTTGCAACTAACGAAACCACAGCTTACCATTTTCAAAATTAAAATAATTTTTGCAGTATTTACAGCCAAGAGCAGACCCTTGCTTTTATTTTCTTATTGTAAAATAACAGTTCATTTCTTGTAAAATAACAGGTCATTTATGAGCCACAAAATGCAGGGGTTTTTAACTTATCACCAAAATTAGGCATTGCAAGACACTATTTAGATTCCCATTGGTTTCTTATAAGTTGCACTGCTTATACATTAGTAACTGCTTTCAGAAGGCCCTAGAGGAAATGAAGAATGTATTAGGTAAGAAAGTGTATAAACAGGAATAATAGAAAACACACGTTTTCTTCTTTCCTAAACCCCTTTTGGAACTGATGCTGCTAAAACCACATAGAAACAAATGCATATACATGTGCGTGTAATATATATGTAGATATGCAGTTTTATCTATCCGCATGTATTGTTCTAGTAACAGTCACCCTTTCACGGGGCTCATCAGTCGCAGGTTTTACTCACCTGATGGGCAATTTGCCATCGGGCCATCCCATCTGTCAGCACACCTTATCTGCCTTTCTTCAGATCCATCCTTATAAGCAAGGAAAGATTGGATATCTGTCTCCTCCTAAGCACAATAAAATTAAAGCTGTAATTAGCAGCCTGCCCTGGACACCAGGTTACATTCCATGCCACATGTAGAGCCTGGGCAGGAGTAGCAGGTCCCTTGGAACAATGTAGGAGCCCAAAGGAGAAAATTAGCCCTGATGTCTGCAAACAAATGAGAGCTGAGCTTGTCCTTCCTTCAGGAAGCTGAATTATAGACAAGAGCTCGTGCTTGGATGGCACTAAGATTCCCACAAGACACTCTGGGTGGAAGAAATTAGGTTTCAGGAAAAAGAATTCACAGTGAGTATCTGATTATTGATGCCTGTTTAAGTAAAAATTATAAATAGAAATAAACCTAACAAAATATTATTACCTTTTTGAAAGAGAGAATTTCAATAATTTGCAAAAAAATGCAGGAATTCGTTAGAAGTCCTTCAGATATTGTTAGTTCAGTGCATATGCTGCACTCAGGTGAGCTCTGGGGTGGGGCTGATGGAGCCGGCTGTGCCCAGCGGGAGCAGCCCCTGCCTCCCCTCACAGCTTCGGGGAGCCGCCTCCTCTCCTCACAGCTCGGGCAGCGCCCTTCTCTCCTCACAGCCTCAAAGCAGTCCCTTCTTCCCCTCACAGTCTCAGGGAATTCCATCATCTCCTCACATCCCGCGCAGCTCCCTCCTTTTCTCACAGAGCCCCTTCTCCCCTCACATCCCGGGCAGTCCCTTCTTCCCCTCACAGCCTCAGGGAGGATCCCACTCTTCACAACCTGCGCAGCGCACTTCTCTCCTCACAGCCTCAAAGCAGCCCCTTCTCCCCTCACAGGCTCAGGGAGGAGCCCCCAGTCTCTCCTCACGCTCTTCAGAGAGCTACCTTCTCTTCTCACAGCCTCAGGGAGCCCCTTCTCCCCTCACATCCCGGGCAGTCCCTTCCTCCCCTCGCAGCCTCAGGGAATTCCCTCATCTCCTCACATCCCGCGCAGCTCCCTCCTTTTCTCACAGCCTCAGGGAGCCCCTTCTCCCCTCACATCCCGGGCAGTCCCTTCCTCCCCTCACAGCCCCAGGGAGGATCCCACTCCTCTCTTCACAACCTGGGCAGCCCCCTTCTCTCCTCACAATCTCAGGGACGAGCCCCACATCTCTTCTCACAACCCGAGGAACCCCTTCCACTCCTCGCAGTCCAGGGCAGCCCCTTCCTCTCCTCACAGCCTCGGAACATCCCCCTCTCCTCACAGCCTCAGGGAGGAGCCCCGCCCCTCTCCTCACAGCTCCTGAGAACCCCCTCCTGTCCTCACAAGAAGACCGATGCCCAGGAACCCAGAGCCGGACAGGGAACAGCAGCGCTGCTGTTCCAAAACAGTGAGAAATCCTCCACAAATGGCTCCTGAAGATTTTGATGGAGCGGGGCTGACAACCCACCTCGTTCAGCGTTAGCAGTGACAACCTGCACCTTGCCGCCCACCCTTCCTTCACAGACCCCAGCCGGGTGCTCTGAGGTGACTCCTGACACCCGGCAGCCCAGGAAACACAAAATCTTACACTTCCAGCAGAAATCTGGGTTCAGTGATGCCACTTCCAAGCCAAAAGGAATCATCCATCTTAATTAACCAAACTCAAGTGAGCAGCTATGTCAAATGAATTAGCAACACGCACATAATCCCTTCACATGTATTCTTGGAGTATCTGCACTTCAGCTGACGGATTTGTCATTAACACAAATGTACTTTAGCCCTGCTTATAACTGAAACCTCGCTTCTGGCCAGCCACTTGTCTGGGAGAGCCAGGAGAACTACTTTTTCCATGTTCACAAGCATCTCTGCCAGTCCTTGGTGTCACCACCTGATTAGATCTCTGGCACCGCGGGCTCTGCTTTGGCACGGAGGAGAGCATCGTCTCACCGCACCTGCCTCGAAACGTGGACGTGAGGTTGAAGGCAGAAGAGGAGGAACAGCAGAGGTTCCACGTACCAAACTGCCTTTTCTGCAGATCAGCTGGTTTTCCCGTAGTAGAAAGGCATGATTACCTAATTAGATCAATCAAGAACGCAAAGTACTTGAAGCTACTGTTCCTTCCAAACCTTGCCTACATATTTGAGCAGCAAATGTGAAATAAAAAACCGGACACGAGTCCCTGGTTTCACCAATGCCTCCTTGAACTGACAGAGCTGCTGAGCTACACAGAGAATGTGTGGACATGACACAAGTTCACACCTTGGCTAAACCAGGGCAGACGCTTGGGAGGCAAAAAACCCCATCCCAGTACCCTTTATAATACTTTTCTCTGAAACGGCTGTAGTGTTTTAATGTAAGCAAAATAATGTATTCTTCCCTGTGCTCAGCCTCAGAAACGGCTGAAGCATTTCTGCTGATCATTTCCAAGGGAACCCAGCCTGCAGCAGCCCTCAGCGTGGATGATTTCAGCACGCATGGTAGAAGTTTAACAGCATTAGAGGCTGCCACAATGGAAATTGTTGGGCATCGCTGGTTCCACTTATAATAATGAAACTTGGTTGAAAGCTAGGAGCAGTTTGATGTAGTAGTTTTTACATAATAAAGACCATTTTCTGTGAAACCAAATTGTTTTACAGCTCAGTGTTTTAACTTTCCAAGTTAATCTTGACTCATATGTTTTATTCTCACCATATCACTGTATTTCATTGTTTCAACTTATACATACATTACATGAAAACAAATGTTAATACATACCATGTGTGCAGACTGTTACACCCCAGTGAGCATTACACTGTTACACTTTACGATATGATAATAGAAAATCACTGCTATCAAACGTCGTATTTTCAAATTTCAGAATCAAAATGTTTTTACGATTCCAAAGTAAAACTTCTCAGAATATTCCTTACACAGCAAGTGCCCAACTCACTGCGACCTCGGTGAGTGCCTGATCCCCTGCTGGGGTGTGCAAAGTCATTTTGAAACTTCAAATTTTGTTTTAATAGAGAAAGTTCTACTTTCCAGCCAATTTTACCAATAACATGTAACACCTAAACAATAACTTTGAGACCCCAAAGTGCTTGAGTAAATAAGTCAGTGTCTGTGAAAATGGAGTATCTGCTCAATGAGAAAAAATTGGGGTTTCTTCCTCTAACATTCAAAATTGTGAGGGGTTTTTTTGTTTTTCTTTAATACTGGACAGCTCTGGACAGGAAAAAAAATTATTTCGCAATGCTGCCATTGGGCAGTTTGCACCTGTGTTCCTCTCATTCATGTGGATGTTTTTCAAAGCTGAAGTTATTGAAGTTTTGCAACCTATGTAACTTGCTCTTATACAAAATCAGAGCAATCATAGCAGTAAACTGGAAAGATTTTAATGTTCTGTTGTTAAACACCAGCAGATCCCTCCTCGTATATCTGTGGCCTTCCCCAATGTTCTCATCACTGACTCTATCCCAATCTCCATCATCTAAGAAATAAGATTCACAGAATACAAACCCTGACCACGAAACAGACCCAGAACTTGTTATCAGACATGCAGGGTTCAACTGAACATCAAACATCCTCAGAGGAATAACCAGAAACCTGGTTTTGGGAAACATGTCTGGAGGTCATATTGGCATGGAGGGAGACTGAGGCCACTGCTGGAACTGACTGAGACTGCCTTGGGGCAGAAATTCTCCTGGCTTTATCTTGTCATTCAGTTCCAACGAGTTCTTAGCTCTTTTCTACATTTACTCCTTTAATATTTTACAGACGTCTCCCTTATGTAAATATTCTCTGGACATTGTGTGCCATTTATTTACAGCAGGTTATTCCATACACGGCTCCATGCAGTGCCTGCTGGTAACATTCACTGCTGCTGCCAACAATTCATGAACCAAGCCACTATCTGCATATTCTCCTTTGGGCTACAAACAAGGTCCTCCAGTGCTCATTCTTCTGTTACTGCCACCCAGACCGTTCCTTTTAGACTTTAAAACAAAATTATTAATCTGGGAGAAAATAAAAGCCATGTGGGACTGTTGTGCTGCTGGCATGTATCATCCTAAATCCACTGCACTCAGTGGGACAGATTTTGACATCTTGTAAATGGTCACTACAGTGCCAACGAAACCAAAGCTCTTCTCCAAGGTCCAACCTACCAGCACTCTACTTCCCTGCTCAGTATCCTTTTTTATCTAATATCAAGAACTTGAGTTCATCAAATCCTCTGGGCTGGCAGCTGTGGTTATTACCATGAGACTGTGGTCACCCTGGAACAAAATTCTATCTGCATTTGTACACACTTCCCTGGACGTGCAGCTCCTCTCTCCTACTTTTTAGCTGGATAAGAATTGTTTATTCTCAGCTGCATCTGCTCCAAAAACAGAGACAGAGATCTGCAGCTCTCTTGGACACCTGTGTCAGATGGTTTCTCCCTTGCATGCCAATAGCTCAATACTCAAACCTCTGCTTCCAACATGATTGCTACATATCACCATGTTTGTGTTTATGGCTTTTCCATGGGCAGACCTGTTGCCCGCTTCTGCTGCAGAGCAGTTTGTATCAATGACTCCCTATGTATTGGGGTGGTAAATGATGTCTTAACTTGCCATAAGCTGCTGTTTCAGAAGGCTTAATAAACTTGACTAAACAACAGCCTAAAAAATGGAAATAAGATATTTAACAGGCTGGTATTTCTACCCCCTTCTGCTTTCTAAGAAAGACAAAATAAAAACCAAACAAGCAGTGGCCCAAACTGGAGCACACACAGCCCTCCCCATTAACTCGGTGTTTGTCTGTGTTACCTATGAACCAACATGGTTTCAATTTAGCTTCTTATTAATCTCGTGCATTTCTTTCAACTGCTATTTTAAAAATAGAAACTTCATGTTGAACATTTTAATAGAGTTAAGTTTCAAAGGCAACAAGCTGCTGTACTGATTTTTTTTCCAAAAACTTTATTGCCAGATGTAAGTATGTGCGATTATTGATATCCTTTGTTTTCCCACAGGTTTCTCTTTTCCTTATTAAACAACATATCTGTAGTTAAGCAGCTCCATGAAAGTCTAGTGAGGTCCATGAGAAATCACTGGTCACCAGCACACAAATCCATCTCACCTAACTTCAGGCACTTTACTAAACTGCTTAAATTAGGAGTTTCCCTATCCTGAACTCCCTTTACACTCAGTAGAAAAGACTGAAGACTTCAGGTACTTACATCCCATCTAAACTTCTGAATTGCTTTTGGGAAGTAACTATTTTTTCTTCACTGATTACTGAGGGCTCCCAGGCCCACAGAGGCATTAGGTCACCAACTTGAACAATGAAGTAAGAATCTAATGCAAACTAGGATGAATCCAGACTCAGGGTCCTCAGCAGGACCAACAATCAGGCAGAAAACCTGCCAGGAGCACATTTTTGGTTTAGGTCACGTATATAATTTTAAATAAAGTTAATGACTGTTCTGCCATTGCAGTAGACAGCCTCGTCTAAACGACTGTTTCAATGGTCTTTGGGTGACATCAAAAGCCGAATACAGTCAACAGAAATAGCGCTGAAATTTTGGTGGGCCTTGGAGCACATCAGGTTTGTGTTCATCTCTGCTCAGCCTTCTCCCTCCCTCACAGAGGAAACCTCAGGAAACCATGCCACAGAAGGCACTGCTTTCATAAAGAACAGGACTGGCTTCCTCATAGGCAGAGACAAGTCTGCTAAGAAAAATTGGTATTAGCTCAGGTGGGGAAATATGGGAATGTAAAAACAGCAGCAAATTCCCATCCAAAATTTTTTGCAGTCTGGGGCAATGGCAGAGGATAGTGCTGACCCTGGGGAACTAAAAGAAATCTTCACTTACAGCTGTTGGTTAACTGGGTGATCAGTGATCACACTGGTTATAACATTTTATTAGCAGTTGAAGAGATTCCTTCCCACCCACATCTGATAGTTCCTGTCTCTTCAAAGAGGCTGCAGCCACAGAAACAGTGGATTCAGCATCCAGCACAGCTTCTTCCACCACCAGTAGCTCTGCTCCAAAGTTCTGGCCCTTCCCCCATCACCTCCAGTAACTCATTCCCACCACCCTGCCAGGCATTTCCGTTCCTCCCCTTGTGCTAAATGCCAGATCAGCTGTTTATGTAGCTGTGCTCTGAGGGAGCAGAAATTTCCAATGGAGGGATGGGAGCAATAACCTTAGTTTCTATCGATGTTTTCAAAGAGTTGCCAGGGGTCCTTACAGTGTAAAACAAACAACCCTAATCTCCAGCCCTACAGCCTCCCTAACACACAAGTGGGACAGGTAAAGTGAGCATGTTCTTTCTAGTGTATAGGAAAAATGCATCTAATGGGACTGATCCAAAGCCTGCTGGAAATCAGTAAGTGGACTCCCACTGACTTCAGTCAGCCTTGGATCTGCTCTACAAAGCCAGACAGCTGCAAAAGCTGCTAGAGTCAAAGGAAAATATTCTCCAAAGGAATGGTGGCCTTGTGGTTGAGGTACTGGCGTGGTTTCAAGAGACCTGGATTCAGTCTTCAGCTCTACCATTCCTGACCCGTGCAAATCATTTCACTTCTCCACACATCAGCTTCCCTTTTCTGAGATGAGGTACGCATCCTAACGAGCTCACGTGTGGAGGAATCCAGGGATGTCTGAAACAGGAGACAAATGCCTGGAGACACCAGCACCATGTCAGCAGGTGGAACCCCTCTTCTGGCCCTCTGTGGGCCCGATAAGGTCTGTTACTCCCCCGACAGGGTACAAAGTGGCTGTCCCACCAGTATCCTCATGTACTCCCAGCTCTCCGAGTGCACCTGGAAGCTGCATCCACAGTCATGTTTTACATAACCTCACCGAGCTGGCTGGAGGCCGGGCTGTGTGGCCAACACTCGGCACAGGCTGCCCAGGCCTTGGCACCGCACGCTGAGCTCCAGGTTCCCGTGTCCGTATCCACAGCGAAGCCAAGAGGCTTCATGTAAAGGCTGTTTGAGCAGGTTTACAGGAGCTGCAGCCCACAGCAGACACAGCTGCGTGACTCTGATCCAGCTGAGCATGTGAGCATTTACCTGACTGGAGTGTGTGAACAGACCTATCGAAGTCAAGGCAGCACACAGAGAATCACATTCCTGGACTGGAGGCTTGGGAGAGGTAAGCTGTGTTTTCATGGAGTTTCAAGGAAGCCTGACAGTCTTAACATTATTTACACACTTGTGCAGAATATCCTCCTACCAACAGCTGGGGCTTCTGGCAGCTAAATGCAAACCATCTATTGTAATACTATTCTTCTGTTGTAGGAAACAAACTCTTCCAAGCAGAAGAAATTCTTTAAAAATTAACCCAAGCAAAGGCATGAATTAAGCCCCAGAAATTAAATACTGAAATAATTTTTACAGCATAGAAAGATCAAACTGCAAACAAGCTGCAAAAGCCATTACTAATTTAACATTCCATTATTAGTTTTTTTCCAAAGTCTTTTCTTCAAGCCAAGCATACTTTGCTGGGACCAAACCTTCACATTAGATTTCCTGTGCTATGGACTTGATGAGATAAAGCAGTTTCTTAGGATCAACAAATCACTTCATTAAATAAGCCTATTCGTAAATATTCTCAACAGCAATTAACATCCCGGAGTAAGGAACTCATTTGGGGCTGCATTCCTCACTCAGGCAAGACCTCCCCTCTAACACCAGGACTGCAGGAGGGAGTCCTAATTTTGAAGGACAGAGAAAAGCCATCCTGGCTCTCACCGTTCCCTCCATATCAGCTATTTTGGTTCTTCTAAGCAGGAAAAAGCAGCCAAGGGTTGGACAGAGATGCTTCCCCTCTGTTCTCAAGCCTTGTGAAGAATGGACCATCCAGTGGTTTTCCAGCTGTCTCTCAAGACTCTGGGGAACCGGGATAATTTACAGCATTTCTTCTCAGCAGAGTGGGCAGAATTGCTGGTGTCACCCAGGACCTGGGGTACCCGGATTTTTGCAGTGCCAGCAGTTTATGACAAATGTATTGTCACTCCTGGGAGGTGGAGGAGGTAGAAAATCTGGACTGAAAAATTGGAATGGAAAAGGTTTTTTTCACCCCCCCTCACCCCTTGTAAGGCTCTGACTGGGAGCGAAGTAGTGCATTGACTGGTAGGGTTTTAGTACTGAGCCCCAGAGCCAGGGTGGTCCCTGAAGAACAAAGACATAAAGCAGAAACTCAAGATGCATTAAAGAGGCTTACTTTGGGTTTTTCTCTGCAGATATTAAACAAATACATCCCATTAAGATGCATTACAATTCTCTGTATTTTGACAAGAATACACAGGCACCGTTTTGAAATTGTAACAATAAAAGACAATGTGCAATATTCTTCAAAAACCCCCCAGCTTTAGTCCTACTCTTGTTGAAATGACCATTCTCATCTTGTTTGAGTAACCCAGTACTACAATGCACTAAAAAGTACAATATGCTAGAATAGAAAATGAACAACATATCAGGATGCAGCAATTTATGTCAAGTCAGTGTCCATTTACCCATTAAACTACTTCTGAATACTTCATGGGGCTCTAACCTTATAAACAAATCTATGAATAATCATAAAAGTGCAATTCCTCATGGTATTTCCACCTTTGAAAAGACCCTCCATTTTTGTGGGGAAAATCTTCCCCTTGCCATTCAGAAAGAGCTAAATAAATGTGAGCATAAGAACTGATTATAAAAAGCCTACTGAACTGGAATAACAATAATACCTCAGTCTTGAAAACATAGAAAGTAAATGCAATTTTACATTAAAGATCTGAAAACAAACTCAAGGCTAATATTTTCAGGGGAAAAAAAAACTTTGATCTCTTTTTCTTTCCAGGGGGGAGCCAATATCAACATGAGTGATTTTGTACTATATTCAGGAGTCTTTATGTGGGTTAATAATGTTAAAGTTATTCCACTGCTTTTTCAAACTTTTCTGGAATCAGCTCCTTGGTGAAACAGGGCCCTATTGAAGACTCTTGAATTTACATAGCATGTGCAAGACATTTAGATTTATATTCCATGTTAGGCTTGTGTGTTTAGAGTTTACTCAGGCATATGCAATTCATTGGCTGTATTGTTATCTTCACAATGAACAAGCACACTCTCTTCATCTGTAAGAAATACAGCTTTAAATGGAGAAAATTAAATTTCCATGAGAAAACGTGTTCCATGAAAATTTCCATCAATAAAGGCTTAGCTCAAACATACTAAGGCCAAAATACTTTGATTTGAGCCTACCTGGGTACCGTGTGACTTATGTAGCAAAACTATAAACCCATTTGGAAATTATTATTTTGTAAGTGCTGCTGTAATGAGAATTATTCACATTACAGTTCTCGCTAAAAGCCTTTGGTGTTCATGATCCTGTTGTGTTCTGTGATGAATTTGCCCACAGAAACCAACAGATTCTACCTTGAAGAAATGTTGATGCTGAACACAAAATGTCACCTACAGAAATACGTGGTCGGTGTTTGGTTTGATATTTGTGAGACACCATAGCTCATGTCACATTTGCTGTCACCACCAGAGTGTGCTGGGCTGGTCTCCAAAGTGTTGCTAACATTGGTGTTACCTTATGCAGCTTCCAGTGTCCATACTAAGTAGGAATTCTGGGACGGGGCAGCACAACCAGGGAGCAGAAGGGTTTGGCTGTGATGGCTGACAGTGAAAGGCAGAGGGAATGTTGCTCTGTCACCGTGTAGGTCAGAGGGAAGCCCAGCAGGAAGGAGATCCATGTGAGCTAAGGACAACTTTGACTCAAGTAAAGCAGCATCTACAGTGAATTGGTTTGGGCAAAAAAGGAGAAGGTGAGTCACTAGAAAAGCTGGCCAAGGGAGGCTGTGAGGACAAAGAAATCCATCAGAGATGGGAGTTTGAAAAGCTGGAGGTGATTTTATGTGCAGATAGCAGACGGCTGGATCTACATCTCAGCAGATCTCATCTACTTCTTCTATTCCTATTTTCCTTCCCAAATCCCTGATCTTGCGCCATTACACTGAATGAAAGCTCTGCCAACAGGATCAGCCCAGCTACTGCTGAACACATGTGCTTTCTGCAGGGCAGGAGAAAGGAATTCATGGATCATAAAGAACCGACTACTGTGTGCTTTTCATTTTCATTTCTTTCATTAAGAACTTAGTATTTGTTTTCTTACTGTTTCATTAAACCATAAAACTTTCCTTCAGGCCATTGGTCTTTTCTTCTCAAAGAGGTGGCTAATTTGGCTCGAGCTGATGGTCCAGAGGAGAATAAAATGCATTTCTTCAGGAGATACAAGAGATGTGCATTGCAGCATGTTTTGAAACTGCTTCTGTCTTTACTGAGGAACTGTATCCACCAAGTCAGGAAGAAAACTGGATCAAAATGGGCATATACAGAGGTATATATTAGATAGACATAGATAGATAGATAGATGGATAGATAGATAGCTAGCTAGCTAGCTAGCTAGATAGATAGATAGATAGATAGATAGATAGATAGATAGATATAACATCTGAATTTAAAGCAAGGGCAGTGCAGCAGTTCTGAACTACTGCCACTTTGAATCCAAGTGAAACTTGCTCAGAAAGAGCAATCAGGGATTTTAATACCATGAGCATTTGAGATGTTCAGCTCCCAGGGAGAAATCAGGCAGCAGATTTGTCTTTAAACGCACAGCCTCTCATCATTTATATAAATAACAGTGTTAAAGACCATGGAGGGCTCTCTGCTCCTCTATTTCCTGCCAAATCACTCCAGGTCTGTTATGTGCACGTCAGACACCTGCACCAAGATGAGCAGTTCTTCTGAGAACACAAGACTTGGTGATTATTTCCAACTACCCAAAATAACCCACCACATTTGAGGGAAGAGGCTGCCCCAACATCATCTGCAGATGACATCACTGTGCAGGTTACAAAAATAAAAAATTAAATCCAACAATTATATTAAAATAAGCCAAAATGTCTGGTTTGCCTTGGCTTAGAGAGACGTCAACAGTATGGTGTAATTACAGACACCTAATAAGGAATATACAAAATATCAGCAGCACTCCCACATCACAAAATAGTGACCGTCTCAGCTATGAGTAACAGCTGACTGTAATCATGTTTTGAAGCATCCCTCTGGTTTTTGAAAGGAATGCAGATGACAATCCCAAAATACATTCTCTATTTTCCTCCAGATCACTAATGAAGAAATCATACCCATCTAGACACCCTGACATATGGCTCACTGCTATTGATCCAAAAGGAGATGCTGTCATGCAAAAATTCTATTTTTCCACTAAACCTGTTCTTTTTTGTGATCTGTGCTGCCCTAAACTTCTGCAAATACAGTGTCAGTAACTATAGCAAAGTTCAAAGATTTTTTACAGAAAGAGATGGATTGGGGATGAGGAGAGGAAAAGAACTGTGAACAGAAAAGAAGGAAGAGAGAAGTCATACAATGACACTCGGAAGGCTGAGAGATATTGGAAGAACATAACTAGAAAGACTACAAGAAATGCATCTAAAATAAAATAACCAGGAACACAGGGAGCTGGTTGATGGATATAGTTTCTGTTGGAGAGGGTCTTGAGGAGGCCACGGAGATGATTAGTGGGATGGAGCCCCTCTGCTATGAGGAAAGGCTGAGAGAAATGGAATTGCTCAGCCTGGAAAAGAGAAGGCTTAGGGTCACCTAATTGTGGCCTTCCAGTTCCTGAAGGGACCCTACAGGAAAGACGGAGAGGGACTTTTTACAGGGGCCTGAAGTGACAGAACAAGGGGAAATGGCTTCAAACTGAAAGGGGCTAGGATTAGATTGGATATTAGGAAGAAATTTTTTACTGTGAGGGTGGTGAGGCCCTGGCACGGGTTTCCCGGAGAAGCTGTGGTTGCTCCATCCCTGGCACTGTCCAAGGCCAAGTTGGACAGGGCTCTGAGCAGCCTGGGATAATGGAAGTTGTCCCTGCCCATGCCAATGAAGTTGGAATTAGATGATCTTTAAGGTCCCTTCCAACCCAAACCATTTTGTGATTCTATGACAGGAAATTGCAGCAAAATCCTATCTGTATAGAATCAGTGTGAATTTTCCACTCAGTTCATTTGGGTTGGGATTCCTGCTTTCGAAAGCAAGAATTCCAAAATAAACTTAATGTTAATGAGAAGTAAATAAAAACACGCAGCAAGGCAACCTGAACTGCTGATGAACTGAAAGGCATGACCATAAAGCGGGGGTTCATTGCTCAAGTCCCAAAAGCAGCACTGCTTGGAGCCCTTACAGCAGGAACATATCTGGGACAAAGCTGCTGGTGGTGTTGGGGTTCTCAGTGAAGACAACCTGACCCGGTATCAAACGTGCACGACACGAGCCGTAGCACCCCTTGCAGCAGAAGGCAGTGCTGCAAAAGCTTTGTGTGCAGCACCCAGCCAGTCCAGCCCTGTGCTGCAAGATTCAGGGCCAGATGATAGCCGGTAACATTAGGTTCTATCCATACAAGTAAACGAAGTGTGCCTGGGAACATTCCTGGGCATGGAGGCCAGCTGGCAGGGAACGGAGGGAGCCTTCGCCAGTAAACACCCTTACCCTTCAAAACAGGGAGGCTGGAAGCAAACAGCCCCTGGGGACAGCCCTGGGAACGCGGCTGCTGCCAGACCCTGCTCCAGAATGACCGGGGGCAGCGCTGGGCGGCGCAGCCAAAACCTCGCCAGGGTCTGTTCCAGCAGTTCCCTGACACGGGCAGTCACGCTCCCAGCCCAGGAACAGTCCTGCACACTCTTTCATCTATTAGCAGAGGAACAGCGAGTTCCTTCCTTCCTTCCTTCCTTCCTTCCTTCCTTCCTTCCT
>VYZQ01051141.1:0-42159 GCA_013400655.1 Mystacornis crossleyi
TTATTATAAAAATATATGTATAGGTAAAAGAGAGTTTCAGTGCTCCAGAATGTCCCTATGCCTAGGTCTGTCTCCCAGTACCCTTTAATTTACTAGCATAGAGAAAGCTGGAGGGTAGGAAGGCAGACTAATGGGTAATGGTTGTGATGTGACCAACAAAGAAACTACAGTTCCAATAAAAGAAATTACTAAAAGTGAAAATGCAACACATATATTTAGAACATAAATATCTGAGGAAAAAGAAATAGGAAAGCTAAATATTAGCACAAGATAAAAGGTATATGATTCTGAAATATTTTATTTCTATTTTTTATAACTCTGGTGATGAAAAAGTGAAATGGATGGATCTTAAACATTTGAGACTCAGGTATATAGACAGACATCTTAGAAGAATATGGAAGAAGGGGATGATAGAAAGACAGAAGAAAATATTTAAATTAAAAACTGTTTAAAACACAGAAACTTGATGCAAGTGAATTATATACTAAAGAAAATCAGAAAAAACAGGGAGGTGGAACTCTGATTTTTCCAAAACATGGCAAGATGATCTGTCAAATTAGAGTTGGAATAAGAGTGACTTGCCTGGCATGTGTTTGGCATGAAATATACAGGAGACAGCAGACATGTGAGAAGTAAATAGGGAGGAGACTTGAGATGACTGGATGGTAGGAAGTATCTTGCTTGAAATGTAGCCTTTATACAGAGGGCATCAATATCACTGCATTTTTCAATTCGCAGCCTCTCACATTGAAAGGATTTTTCCTGAAATAGGCAACTATGTGTACTTGAAATCGAGGGTTACTTGTACATCTGGGGATACAGTCAAATGCTGAACTGTGCTTTCTCTTTTAATCAGGATGGAGGTGAAATTATCACTTGAAAGTTCATATATTTGCACTATTCTTCCTATAACTCCTCAGTGTTTCTTCCACAGTTGAGAAAAAAAAAAGTAGGAGACAATATCCTTGCCATATCTAGATACATTGTTTGCCATACACAGACAAATGTAAAGACAGCAACGGGTGAGTGCTCTCTCAAAACCTGGTACACCTGTAACTCATGTCTGCAACAGGGTCACATCAAACTCTTCAATCTTCCTTTGAAATAATAATTCAAATAAATGTGAAAGGAAGTACACTGAAGGATTGTGCTTTTAGAATGCTTTGGAAAACAGATGTAATGACCTTTTACTAAATTATTATTTATCTTTTTATTTCAGTTAGAAACCTTTTTTTCTATATTTTGTTAAACTGATGAATTCATAATATTTATGGTTCAGATCAAACTCAGGAGGAAGCTCTATTTCTCCAAGTGTTGTAGTGATTGAAGGAGACTGTCTCTGAATATTGGCTCTGAACTCTTCTCAGCCAGCCTGTAGCTTTCATCCAAGACATTTAGAAAGTACAAATCTGCACAGTCATTCATTTCAATAGCTTTCTTTTACAGTTTTATTGTACTGCTGCTATGCCTATACCAATAAATATTTCTAAATTACTTGACAATTTTCAGCTTTTTAAAGGAGTTAGTCAAAAGCAGCTGAATTCCAAGTTCAATTAACATGCTATGAACCTGGCAAAGAGCACACAAAGGAATAAGGGTAAGATTTTTAAAATTATTTGCTTTACAGTTATCCCCTCTGGATAGTCTAAATTAAGTACAGCAGCCATCAGGCAAAGTACCCCAGGATTTTCTGTAACCACTTGATTCACCTGCTGTTTCACCAAAAGTTGGAGCTTTCCCAACCACCCTGTAGAGGCAGCTCATCACTCTGTGGACAGCCTTAGGATCCACATGCTTAGCTATAATTTGACTCTATAGCAAAAAGGAAAAAAAAAAAAAAAAAAAGGAAAAAACTACAGTAGATGGTTAGAAACTAAATACTGGAATTTAAATGCCACCATTCTCATTTAATAGCCAAAGAACAATTTGCAGGATTAGAGAAAAAGAGCTTTTAAACTTCCTTCAGGTTTCTTTATATATATTTCACAAATGCAGTGTTTATACTGAGAAACAAAAAACTGGTGAA
The DNA here is from genome assembly GCA_013400655.1 of Mystacornis crossleyi. NCBI lineage: Eukaryota > Metazoa > Chordata > Aves > Passeriformes > Timaliidae > Mystacornis > Mystacornis crossleyi. The sequence continues at coordinate 2,027 of VYZQ01051141.1, forward strand.
ATAATACAATAAATAATACCATCCAGTGAAGACCCAGGGAGTTGAAAAGGAATCCTAGGAGGATATATAGACTCAAAAAAAAGGGGTATACCCCTGACTTTCTGGATAGCTTATAAAGCCTGTTTTTTAACATGCTTTTTTCTCGTATTCTCTGACTAGATAATTGTAGTTATAGACTGCTGACAGCATAGAAGTACTATGCCCCATTTCCATTCAAATATTGACATTAAAATACTAAGAAAAGATGCGTGAAATAAAAGAATGACTTTCTATGTTTCTTCCTAAACCTCATACTTTTGAGTCTATAAAAGTAATCACTACTACTTTTAAATTATTTTACAGAGTTGATTCCTGACAGTTTCTCACTTTCAGAGCATACAGAAAGAGGCTATTCAAGAGATGTTTGCAAGAGCAACTGAAAGGTGAAGCCAGTGATATAAAGCTGTAACAAGTATCTGAATCAAAATATTGTAGTTTAAAGTAACTTCCAGAGTACAGGTTGATATCACTACCTGGAAATCATTTTTAGAAGTAGTTGCTGGCATCAACAAGAAGTATGTGAAATATGGCTACCGATTAGCCCAAAGAACGAACAACAGTATTAAAGCATGTGACAAATTTCAAGCTCTATACCACATCACACATATTTACTGACATAAACTGATGATTGATAGAACAAATTATATTCTTCTTGCAATTTCAACTTCCCTTTGGCACTTTGTCCGCATTAATCTTCATTAGGGTGTGGTATAGCATCAAAACTAAGCAACCACCAAAATCTTGCTGTATTTTCCTATTAAAAAATTACCTTGCTACCTTGAATGCTAAGAATGAAAAAAACAGAGATATAAAGGCTTCAGGGAAAAAAACAAGTATCTCCCTTTGTAGAAGATTTATTCGGATTTTTCAGTGTTTTGTTGGGGGGTTTCGGATTTTCTCTATTAATTCTCATAATGTCTTGAACACAGTCACAAGATTTACTTTTCCTTTAACTCTGTGCACCCCTGTTTCTTCTGAATTTCAATGGAAAGATATGAAACTCCACTCAAATACCTTAAAATTCCCCAAAAGAGTGTGTGAGATGGAAACAATAGGTGGGAAATTGTTGCATATTTATTTACAGCAGATATAGCTGAACAAGTATCAGTGTCTGCCCTACCAGTGTCTTTGATCTCTCCTAAGAGTTATATGGATTAAGAGTCTGCATTAATTTTGCTCACAGATCTTTCTTCATTTTTCACATACAAGTAATAAAAACAAAAATGAGGGAAATATACAAATAAACCCCCAAACCATAAAAAAAAAACAGGCACTGATCTAAAAATTAAATTATTAATTTCATTACTTTGGAAATACATAATGAAAAACTGGATAACAATTAACTTTAGTCAGAAAAGTGAGGAGTTAGGTTTAGGGTTCAGGGAGCCACAAAACCTACAGCTCCAGGGACCCTGGGGATGCAAAAGGTGTGCCAAGGGGAGCGTGGCACTGCATCAACACTGCTCCCCCTCCACACCTTTCCTGTCTGGGATATCCCTGATGCTGTGCTGGTCAGCCTCCCCCCTGCCTTTAAGGTTATTATTTTGAGGCTGCTAAGGGAATTGTTGAGTAGATATATGTTATATTTATATCAATTAGAGTATGTGATTCTTTTTTACATTAGCGATTTTTTGCTTACTGTGAACAATAATCATCGTATCTTTTATTCATAGGAAATCCTTTCTTTTTCCCACTAATTGTTATTGTTCAGTGTGGGCTGGCACATACAACTAAGCTTTGTCCTACTTTTATGTTCTCTATTTCTTTTTTGTGTTTTGACAGACACCTTTTTGAATTTTTTGCAGTATCTACCTGCCTTAACAGAATTAATTTTTGGTATTACTGTAATTCTTGTTCAGTTGAGGAATATTTGTATTTTACCTAGGCTACATTATATTCTCTTTACTGTAGTTTGGAGACCCGGTTCCTGGCTTACCAGTCAAACAACACAGTCATATCACATTTAAGCAGCCCTGCACTGTTCTTTTTTTTCATAACACCAACAAATTTTGACTTCTTCATCTAGTTTTACTTTCTTGGTACGGATATACACACCAGTACCTTTTGCTCTTTGCTGTAAGTATTAGGTTTTCCTTATGGTAGCCAATGGCTTTTGCTTACTACAGGTGAGTACATAAGAATAATAGCACGTGTGTTGGTACTACTCTTACCCTAAATCTTTACATATCCCCAACTCTGTATTCAGCAATACACTTACGGAGACATATAAGACATATTGTACAATACTTTTGTGGACAGAAATACAATGCAGAGGCAATGCCTATTAAGTCATTAGAAAATAAATCAAGGAATAAACTGAGGTAAATATTTTAACCAAGGATGCAGTAAATTTTATCTCTAAAATCAATTCTTGTTACTGCATTCCAAGCTTGGCTTTTATTTGACTATTTCTGCACTGCTGTTTCTTTGTACTACTTGCTCCTCTCTAATGTTCCTGTTCTCTCTAGACCAATTTTTGATTTCTTAGCTCTAGAATTTATGATAAAAACCATTATAAAGATGGTGAAACCAGGCCATAATTTTAACCATTCTAGTGGTTAATAAGAATAAAAAACCCAAAATCTCAGGCACAAGCATGCCTTTTTTACATCAAATCCTAAATGACAATTACAGTTTGATGTGCCTGTGAAATCACTGGTTTACTTACTAGTGCTAAACTCTGTCCCCAGAGGAGGAAAGCTTAAAATAGCGGAAAGAGTAAGGTTAGGAAAATGTACTTGGACAGTGCCAAACATATAGAAAATGTCTCTGAATCCCAGGTTACTTTAGAAATCAAATGCTGCTATTTGCTAAATGATTACTGCTGTCCAGATAATAAAATTTCAGTTTGTTCTCCAGACTCCCTTTTGACTAGGGAATACTCTGGCTTTGGTGAGATACCTGTCATTTGAGAAAGCTTTTAGCTTTTAGCTACTGTTCATGTTTTTGGATTCATGTATAGGGCTAGAGGTTATCTTGCAGTATTTGGTATTTTCCAGAGGAGTATTTTGCGTATGTTTGCATTTTTTTATCATTCCTTCTAATCCATTTTGTAGGTATAAAATCAACAATAGATGTGAAGAAGCTAAAGCAGAAAGGCTAAGATAAAAAGAAATACACTTTAAATACATTTTTAAAAAAACCCTTAGTACCTGAATGTAGCAAGATGTATTTATTTTACACACCATTCATTATACAACTCATAATGATGTTTTACAGCCTAAAGATCCAATATTTTATCTTTGTATCCATCTTTTTCTGTATAGCCTAGAAGAAATAAGTTAAGTTTGTAATTTTAAAGGGAACTTTTAGAAATGTGTATCTTTAAAGTCAAGTTACAGATGAACAAAATTAATCTCATAATTGAGGGAGAGTGAGAGTACAGAGTCATAGGAATATTCAGACTGTGGCATTACTCACTATTTCCTACTGAGTTAAATAAAAATTTTTTACAGCATGATTGACAGTTACCAACATAATAAGAGTAACAAGGGCAAGTGCTGGATTCTGAACCTGGGACAGGGAAACTCTGTGTCTGTATAGGGAATGAGACGCTGGAGAGAAGTGCTGCAGAAAGGGACATGGGGATCCTGGTTGATGGTGTGCTGAGCATGAGTCAGCAGTGCCCTCGCAACCAGGAGAGCCAACCCTGTCCTGGGGTCATCAGGCACAGCATCGCCAGCCGGGCAAGGGAGGGGATTGTCCCGCTCTGCTCTGCACTGGGGCAGCCTCACCTCGAGTGCTGGGGGCAGTTTTGGGTGCCACAATATAAAAAAGACATTAAACTATGAGAGAGTGTCCAAGGGAGGGCCACAAGGATCTGGAGGTGAACCCTTATGAGGAGTGACTGAGGTAACTTGGTCTGTTCAGCCTGGAGGAGGACTGAGGGGAAACCTCCTTGCAGTTACAACTTCCCTGTGAGGGGAAGCAGAGGGACAGGTACTGAGCTCTTCACTTTCACGACCGGAGAGAGGACTTGAGGAAATGGCATGAAGCTGAGTTGGGAGAGGTTTAGGTTGAATATCAGGAAAAGTTTCTTCATCCAGAGAGTGTTTGGAAACTGGAACAGACTCCCCAGGGAAGTGGTCACAGCACCAAGCCTGAGAGAGTTCAAGAAGTGTTTGGACAATTCTCTCAGGCACTTGGGTGTATGTATATACCTCCCAGACCCTTGAGGTATCCTGCACAGGTCTGGGAGTTGGACTTAATGACCCTGTTGGATCCCTTCCAACTCAGTATATTGTATGAATACAGTTTTAAAGAATTTAAAAGCTAAGGGTAACAAATAGAAAGTAAATTATATTATCTTTTGCAAAATAAGAAAAATAGCTCTCAGTTCAGGATCAAAGGCTGAGCTATCTTATCCTTTTGGCTGTGGTGCTACTTGTGCACAGATTTATGGAATCCCTAGGTACTCATTTTCCTGCCGTATTATTTTTTCCCTCTATGTTTCTGCTTTATTTTATTAGACTTAGCACCTTCTACATCAGCATACACACAGGGCTTGGGTTATGTATTACTGTCAGTAAATGGCTCCACAGAATTTGGCATACACATTGGCATACACTTCCTGCTGTTTTGACTCCTTTATTACTAAAAGACTCTTGGTAGATGGGTGTTAAGTATGGACAAGAATGTGGAAGCCAGTATTACTGACAGTCATGCCTGAAAAATAAATAGAATATGCCCAATTTAAATGGGCAATACAGTCATAAATCTGTCGGAAAATTATTTTCATTGTTGAAATGACCTAGAAAACTAGGCTAGATTATAGATTTATGTTTCTCAATATTTACTTTTAGTGAAAAATTAATCCCACCATTCATATCACACACAAGGTGACTTTCTAAAATTATGTCAACTACATTCATGAATGAAAGATTTTCCTGATCCATAAGAAGATTTTCAAATAATATAGGAAGTGGGCAGCATGCAGCAGAAGCATAGTAGGTTACCTCCAGCTGCTTTTCTAGTTGTGCTAATGCTGTTCTCTTCCTGGCTTGTGACACACTATTAAGAAGCATTACAGTGTTTGGCAGGATCTTGATCCATATAAGACATGGCAGATATTCTTATCCAGTTGAGAAACAGTTATATTACTGCTGGGATTAAGAGGAGGTTAAAAGAGAGGTGTGCTGTCCTTTGGTTTTCTTAACAAACCTGAACATTATATTTATATTTCACGTCATGTATTGTTCCCAGCAAAACTCTTTACAGTTATGAAGGAAGTGACATAACTATGATGAGAACCAATCAAAGTGTCCAAATTTCTTTTCCTCTGGCCAAAAGATTTGCATTCTTAGCTGCATATCAGTCCACATATAGAAAGAGGAAAGATTCTCCTCTTGCCCCTTTCCAGCAGTTTTTCAGAGAAATTGGACATGTGGTTTTAATTCTCTCTGCTTGAGGAGGCCACCAAACAAAGAGAAGTGCTTCAGCTGCAGTGTTATTTTGTGGACGTGCAATAAGTATCAGTGGTGATTGTATTTCTGAGTTACATTTCATACTAGGCTCACATACCACCAGAATGCTTTGGTACACACCTTCTGGAGCATAGTCAGAAGTCAGACAATGCTTTGCATACCTGGTGATTTCTTTTTTGTTATTGTATTTCTAACACTTGCCATCATATGTCTTTCACCAGCACTTGTATATGGTGTTATTCCTCATGGTAAAATATTCATTATTTTTCTACCTAATTTCCAGGAGTAAGAGTGTGGAATTCCTACAACCACTGGACAACAGCAACAAAAGCACCCTAAAAATCTTCTTTCTCTAAACAATTTTCTAACTCTAGGACTACAGCAAATATAAATCATTTGGTATTTTATGGTATTTCACAGCAGGAAAACATTGTTACTGTCACATAACCAGAGAAATCTGGAATATGAAACATGAACCCTAACAATAATGGAGATGCATGCTAGTATTGCAAGTTGTATGCCGGAGGGTTTCCAGAGGCTACTATATTCACTATAAATCTTACTGGTGACAGATTTTCTCTTCTGCTGACATTTCCCTCATCTCTGTGTTTCTATGAGTATTAACCGAACCATACAAATGGGGATCTAAGTAAGTATCAAGTTACATGATCAAGGACATTTCAAATTTTAATATTACATTTACTTGAAATGTAGAGGTTGGCACTGAGGCTGAAACACTCCTCCATAATACAGACTCTTATTAACTTTAGTGGTTATTAGTTTCTTATAAAGCTTTCAACAATTTCAGTTGCTAACAGCTGTAGGAATATTATACAGGAAAAGTTACTGTCCCAATGTGACACTTCTTTGGTTTGTATAAAATTTAGCACAATAAAATTCCAGTTCCTGTCTAGACCTTCTACATAGCAGTTACAGTAGATACAATAACTACAAATTATATACAAGTATGGATTATAGAAATACAAACTATTGGAAATACTAGATCAGACAGTAGATCCAGAATTCATTCAAATGCTATATGAAATGTGGATCCAAATATTACATCTTGTGTACATTTAAAGTCAGAAGTTGTAAATACAGGAAATTCTGAGTGTTCTTCATCCACTGTGGTTCATTAAGGTAAGCTCTCACCTCATTCCCACCTACAACCTGCCACTTAGTAGTTTTTTTGATGCTATTGACACATGAAAGAAATTCTAAATCAGAACTTTCAACTAAATGTTATTCCAATTTTAAAAAGCTGCACAAGGCTTTGAGAGGACTAAATGGTAACAGTTCACACAAGATGCAATGTTGTTCCCGTCCCTTAAGTATTCCACTTCAGAATGTCTCCCCCCATAAAAAGTAAAAAGAAGACATTTTTACACCTAGTCTTCCCTCCTAATAGTCTTCCTGGAAAAGAAATTATGGAGAAATCAGGATATCAGTATTCCAGACTCACTTTGAAAAATACTGTCATAAACCAAGGGAAGCCACAACTCCCGTCTAGGAGTATCTGTTGCCAACATGCCACCCGAGAAGAAATATATTCACAATACTCAGACAGTACTGAAGGTCTCAGAGTAAATTAAAAAACTAAAACAAATATAAGCAATGATTGAACAAGATTAACAACAAATTAGCATGGTTAACAAAATTAAGAAAATGGACAACTAAGAGGGATGGCATTTCCTCCCTGGATTCATATGGATTTAATTAAAAAAAAAATTAAAATTAAAAAAAAAGTGTCCTGAGACTGTTGTCAATTCTTATTTACTTTGTAGTTAGCTGTTGTTGCAGTCATAAAATTTGGTATAATAAAATATTTCTTACATGATACAATGAGCAAACAGGATCTGCCAGGAAACAAGCACTTTTATCTAAAATTAAAATGCAAAAAAAAAAAATTAAAATACAGAGATTATGATGTAAAATAGATATTCCAGTCTAATTTATTTAGATCACAAAGAAAATGAAAACTTTTCTAACACTGTAGCTAACAGATGACAAGATTAATATCAATTCTAGAGAGGTGTGCACCACAAAAGTATGTGTACATAGATTTGTACTATTTGAATCTTATCTTAACCTTCTTCCAAACTCTTATGACTTCGAATTAAAAAAAAAAAAAAAAAGAAAAGGAAATTAATCTCTTGACTTGATGGCACCGAAAGGTAAAATTTTTACTTTGCCAATTTATTTTGCAACTGATTAACATAAAATGTCATAGCAAATTTTTTGAACAAACATTCTGTAATGAAAAGTCACACTGTTTCATCAAAGAAGATCAGTTAAAACATTTTGACTTTACTGAAATTATTTCAGCATTCTTTAAAGAAGTGTTACTGAAACCTAGCTGCTTTAATTTTAATGAGGTAATGTTCTTCAATGAAAAGAGTATTATCTTAGAACATTTTATAAGATTTCAATTTTTCTTTTCACATCTGATGCAAATGTGAATTTGAAATTAACAACTTAAAATGGGAGACACAAATGCATTTCAGATTGGGATAAAGCTTTGCTTTCATGAAAGATGTCATGTTTTAAGCCCAGCTGGAAACTGAGCATCACACAGCCTCTCACTCAACTCCCTTCTCCCTCCTCTCCAACCCAGTGGACTGGGGAGGATGATCAAAGTAAAACTTGTAGGTTGAGACAAGAAGAGTTTAATAGGGAAATCAAAAGCTACACATACAAGCACAGCAAAACAAGGAATTAATTCTCTGCTTCTCATGGGCAGGCAGGTGTTCAGCCACTGCCAGGAGAGCAGGGCCCCATCACATGTAATGGTCACTTGGAAAGACAAATATCACTTAAAATATCCCCCATCTGCTCTTTCTTTCCCACAGCTCTGTATACAGTGCATGATGTCACAAGGTCTGGAATATCCCTTTGGTCAGTTGGGGTCTCCTGTCCCTGCTCTGTCTCCTCTCAACCTCCCATGAACCCCCAACTTCCTTGCCAGCATAGCAGTATGAAAAGAAGAGAAGGCTTTGGCTCTGTGTAAGCCCTGCTCAGCAATAACAAAAACATCTTTATCCAAAACACAACCTATACTAGCCACTGCAAAGAAAATTAACTCTACCCCAGCTGAAACCAGCACAGAAAGAAAGGAGGTGGGGAGACTAAGCTACCAGATATTTCACAAGCTACATACATGACTACTGCATCAAGAGATTTGTTTTGAGCAGAGTCACAGAAGAGTGATGGTGATTTTAACCCTACTTCAGACCATATCCTATTATAGCCAATTGTATACTATTTTTCCCAACTCCAAAATGTGAAACAAATGTAAAATGAGAAGAATAAGGGCATCTACTATGAGACCCTGCTTATCTCTCTATTGTCTGTATAAATTACACTCAGAAGAGCTTTTCAAATTTATCTTGCCTTTTAAGAACATCCCACCACAAAAATATTTTGCAACTAGCACTGAATTAAATCCATTGTGCTTTCCTGTGACACTGATGAAGGAATTGTGTGCTATGTTTTCATGACAAACACGTCATTAGTGTACATACATTTAAGCTGATTATTTCATTCAGCAAAAGGGGACATTAGGGTTAGAATGATACAAAAGCACAAATCACACTTGATGTTTCCCAAATACCAAGCTTTGTGTGATCCAATCAAGATTTCATCAAATGTTTTATTAAACTGAGTCACGCGAGCCTTGCTGAAGCCAGATGATCTCTTATTATCAACTAGGAGTAAATTACATTCATTTTTGAACTGAATTTCAATGAAACCCTTCTTAAAATACTTGGAAGCCAGAAGGGGGTTAACTTATAAAACCATGAAATTGCTACTGTGTTTTTCCCTAGAAATTAAATGGTAAGCAGAGAAAATCAGCATTATAAATATTACTGATCACAAAAAAATTGAAGAGTATGATACTAGCAATATGGGGTATGATCACTAATGACTAAAAGGAATTCACTTTGACTTATTTGTATTACAAAAAGTATCCTTTTAATTACAAGACAAACAATAACAAAAAGATTCCCGACTAGGCAGAAAAATTACATGTTAGTAAACGGCATAAAAAATAATCCATGTTTCCTCCATATTCAAGTTACATTTTCCATCTTTTATATGTAAGATGAACAGGGGAAAGACCTAAATATATGTGTTCAAAAGCATGAATGGGCCTCCCATTCAGAGGCTGAGAAAGAAAATGCTGAAAAGAGGAGTTTCTGCAGCCAGCTTTCCTGAAATGGACCCTATGTTAACGATAACACATGCTAGATGAGGAGTATCAAAGTCAGAAAGAGACTTGCCTGTCCACTGAGCCCCTAATTCTACATCTGAGGTATTCTGAGTGGAGGAATGGCTCCCATAACCTGAAGATAAAATAATTTCTAATCAAGGGAGAAAGGGTATTTCTAGGCTCTGTGACATGCACTCAGAACTAGAAATCATGGCGTTACTTTAGCTGAAAGTACAATTGCAAGAATCCTGCTTTAAAGAATTACCTTAGAAATTACAGAACAGAGCACGTGACAGGGTTCCAGCTCTCTGAGATACCTTCGAGGGCAAACCTGGTTCTTACCCATCACTGTCCGCTCATGCCTGTGAGTAGACAGCCTGGGTTTCATCAGCCCATTCACACCAATTAAACCTTTTAGCAGGCACTTGTAATGCACAACTGCACACTCAAGCCACATGTCAGGTAAAATAATGTGTTTGCAGTTGTTTCCCAAACCAGCTGATTATGTTTAGCTTGGCATACTACACCGGGCACACCTGGCAGAGGGTTGCAGGATGGCCTGTTTGGAAGGAGACCACGGACTACACTGCACTGGTATCAGGAGGAAAAGGAGGGCCAGAGATGTGAGGAGATAGCAAGGAGCCGCTCTTGGGGAGGACTGGTGGGGGACAAGCATTTGGAGGCCCATAGCAGGAGACGTGCTCTTGGGAGGAGGCACTTCATGCAGAAGAGGGATACCCCGATGGACAGCAGCCTGTGCAAGACCCATGGGAAACAGGGACACCCCCGCGGGGCTGCAGGCTGTGCAGGGCGTGTGCTGGAGGCTGTACACTGAGAAGCACAGACAAGGGCGGATGCCCAGTACAGAGCTAACAGCAGCAGTTAGAAACTCTTACACACAACTCCAACTTCCTGCATGGCACATTCAGAGGAAGTGAGATGATCTGAGTTTAATCCACAGTGAAAACAAAGAAGTCGATATAAGAAAGGGGTCAGGAGAGGTTCTCGGCTTAAGGTGTCCCTAGGAAGTGGGGGAAAAAAGGCGTTTAACTGTTTATGCCTTCTTTTTTTTCCTCAATTACAGATCAGTGATTAGAAACTTGTATTAACTGGGAATTAATTAAACTAAATGTAAGTTCCCTGAGGCAAGTCTGTTTTTTCTGCAACACATCCATAAGTTCTTGTATTTTTATGGGAGTTTCACTGTCATTCAACTGATGAGATTCATCAGATGGAGGTTATAAAACTGTATTATCAGCTTAATTATTACCATTATTCTTCCCCTGGAAGAGGTCTGATATACTACTAATTTTAAATATATACTCAAGTGAAACGTACGGCCCTGATAACCACAGCAGATGTTCAGGACTGTTTGCTCTTCATTCTTTTTGTTTATTATGTTGCAACAGTTCTACAGTTTTACAGTGGATACAAACCTGGAAGTACGTCTTGCTTCTCAAGTACCAGAATGTACATAACATCACATACTTCCAGCACTGTGCTCAAACTTTTAACTGCAAATTGGAAATTTAAACTGGGCACTTATTTGGAAATTGAGTGTAAGGAATGAAAAAGAAGATGTCTGACTTGGAGTAGTGTTATTAATGAGCAGCTGATAGGCCAAAAATCTTTTCCTATCCAAGTACACTGACTCATTCAAGTAGTGAAAAATAAAGCAGTCATTCTGATCCTTACCACAGTACAACCCCTCAGATATGACTTCCTAAAGCACTGATCATTCTGAGACTGACACTTCAGTAGGTTGAGACCTCAGCTTCTGTAATAATCTAATATAGAAGTTACAGCAAATTGACAGGAAAAAGGCAAGGAAATAATCATTGATTAAAAAGGAGGTCAGGACAGTGCAGTTTTTGTCAAAACTGTTTAAAACAAACAAACCAAGTATTTCATGGCATTTAGGAATGAAAATGCTTTCCCTTTCAAAATGCAAAGAGTCTAATTAGACAACCATATGAAGAAGCAGATGCATAATTTACTGTTGGATGGAAATTACATAACAGTAAATCACATTGTGAATTTCTAATGTCAAAATGTTGCCAAAATACCTTATTATTTACTACTTCCCCAGGGAAGATTGAGGACTCCTAAAACATCATTGACCAAACTGTCCAAATATCTCCTTTTATGACCAGGTGACCCACCTGGTGGTTCAGGGTAAGGCTGTGGATGTTGTCTGCCTGGACTTCAGCAAAGCCTTTGACACTGTCTCCCACAGCATACTCTTGGAAAAACTGGCTGCCCATGGCTTGAATGTGCTCATTCTTCACTGGGTGAAGAACTGGCTGGACGGCTGGGCCCAGAGAGTGGTGATGAGTGGTGCAGCATCCAGCTGGGTGCCAGTCACTGATGGTGTTCCCTAGGGATCCGTGTTGGGCCCTGTCCTGTTTAATATCTTTATTGATGATCTGGATGAGGGGATTGAGTCCTCCATCAGTAAATTTGCAGATGACCCAAAGTCCTGGAGTGCAGGAAGGCTCTGCAGAGGGACTTGGACAGGCTGGATAGATGGGTGGAATCCAACAATAGGAGGTCTAGTGAGACCATGTGCCGGCTCTTGCGCTTTGGCCCCACCAACTCCCTGCAGCGCTACAGGCTGGGGGCAGAGTGGCTGGACAGTGCCCAGGCAGAAAGGGACCTGGAGGTACTGGTTGACAGCCGACTGAACATGAGCCAGCAGTGTGTCCAGGCGGCCAAGAAGGCCAGTGGCATCCTGGCCTGTATCAGGAATAGTGTGGCCAGCAGGACCAGGGAAGTCATTCTTCCCTCTACTCAGCACTGGTGAAGCCACACCTTGAGTACTGTGTCCGCTTCTGGGCTCCTCAGTTTAGGAAGGACGTTGAGATGCTCGAACACGTCCAGAGGAAGGCAAAAAGGCTGATGAAGAGTCTGGAAGAGAAGTCCTATAAGGAGTGGCTGGGGGCTGGGCTTGTTTAGCCTGGAAAAAAGGAGTCTCGGGAGACCTTATCACTCTCTACATCTCCCCCAAAAGACGGTGCAGCCGGGTGGGGGTTGGTCTTTTCTCCCAGGTAACCAGTGACAGGACAAGAGGACACAGTCTCAAGCTGCACCAGGGGAAGTTTAGGCTGGACATTAGGAAAATATTAGTCACAGAAAGAGTGATTGGGCATTGGAATGGGCTGCCCAGGAAGGCAGCCACGGAGTCACCGTCCCTGGAAGTGTTTGAAAAAAGACTGCATGTGGCACTTAGTGTTGACAATGTGGTGTTAGGTCAAAGGTTGGACTTGATGATCCCAGTGTTCTTTTCCAACCTAGTTAATTCTGTGATTCTGTGAAATAAATGGGAGGACCTGGAAGTCCTGATCAGGCATGTGATTTTTTACTGATTGGAAATGCTCAAAACCTTAGATGAGAATCTCTACATAGACAGCCACTATCAGTCTATTACTTTTCTTAACATGGGATATGAGTAGAAGATGGTCTCATTTGTCTTTTTAAGGTTTTTTCACTATTTTGTACTAAAATATTAGAAGACTAAACATAGCATAACCTCAAATTGGGATACTATTATGAAAATAGTCTATCTCTTTGTGACAAAAAAATTCCAATTCTATATACACCCAATGACAAGAATGATTTGAATTGGAAGGAACTTTCTAAAGATCATCATGTCCAAACCCCTTGTTGCAGGCGGAGACATCTCCCACTTGACCAGGTTGATCAAAGCCCCATCCAACCCTACCTTGAATGCTTCCAGGGATGGGGCATGGGGCATCCACAACTGCTCTGGAGAGCCTCTTCCAAGGTCTTGTCACGTTTATTGCACAGAATTTCTTCCTTATATCCAATCTAAATTATCCTCTTTCAGTTTAAAACCATTACCCCTTGTCCTGTCACTACAGGCCCTGATATAAAGTCTTTTTCCATCTTTCTTATAAACCCTTTTTAAGTATTGAAAGACTGCCATAAGGTCTTCCTAAGGCTTGTCTTTTCCAGGCTGGACTTAGAAAGAACATAGAAAAAGTCTGCCGTGTGCAATAGACTGGTTTGAATGATATTTTTTTGTTTGTTTGTTTGTTTTGGTTTTTTTTTTTTTTTTGTTAATTTGTTGCTAATAGTTTGACAAAGTACTGTGAACATCTCCACTCTTTTATTCCTTCAGGAAATAAATGCGATAGTCAACAAGTAACAGCTTAAATCATGTTAGGTTACAATGTAAGATGTAACCAAAAGTATGTATTCCAGCACCACCTGTTAAAACTAGGTGGGGCAGTGTTCTTTACCTCTTCCATGACACATCCCTGACAACTCTCTCCAGAGGGATATCTGCTGTTAATGGGCCACCAAGCCTCACTGCATGACACATAAAATTACACCATCCCACTGTGAGATGCCCCACCCAGGGGGAGGAACCAAACATTCCTACCTGGATATAATCTGAGGTTTAAAACACCACAGTCAGCCCTTACCTACTGGATTCCCAGAGGACAAGAGCTACATAACCACCACTGGACCTTCAGAGGAAGACCAGACCCTTCTATAGGATCACTGCTTCAACAGAACCACATCTGTCACTTCAGGAGGACTGCAGCCAGCATTTAATTGGACTGCTACCACCACCCTGCCTGGCAGGGTGTCAGGTTGTATCCTGACTCTGTCAGTGTTTCTGTACTATTGCATTTATTTTAATTCTCCTATTAAATTGTAGTTCTGACTTGGAGTCTCTTGCTGGTTTGTTTTCAAACTAATACAAACCAGTAAATATAAGTGAGTTGATGATTCTTCCCTGATGGTTAGGATACCTCTAGATATTATGATAAAGGTACAAATATTGACTGCAGACTTGTAGTGACTGGGTGAGTCCTTTGATGACCATTGAACTGATGTGAGAAAGATAATTCTTTGGGGATAGCTGATTTCCAGAAAGCTAAATCTGGGTAGTAGTAGCACTTCCACAGAGATAAGGTGAGGGGTAGGCAGCAGAGTGGAAAGGAAAGAAAGCAGGCCATTCAGTGGACCTGACACTGAAGCAGATGATGCAGGGTCTCATACTCTGTGCAGGCACTCAAAATATTGGGTACAAATCTTCTGAAAGTAGGTGAAGCAATATACCCACTCTGAATAAAGAACTGGAAATTCTTAGATATCCTGTGCTCAGTGGTAGCCAAGTTCAGTTTATCATTAGAGGCAAAGGTTTACAGAGTAAGTCTCTCAACCTCATGGCTGAGACATGTGATACTAAATGCAAATTCTCTACTATGGCACTTCCTTTCATTTGTTTTTAACAGCAAATCTGAGCAAAAAATAAAGATAACATATCACTTCCGGAAAAGAAAGGTTGCTCCATATCTCAGATGTTACCTGCTATTTGTGTCTAAGTACATGAAACAATTAGTTCTTTTTTCCTGACAATGTGAGAGGGTCCATGTGTTATGTATTTCTGAATTCCACACTTTGAATTTGTAAAGCATACAAAATACAAGTAAATGTTTTTTTCCAAGGCACAGCTATATAGGTATATATATATTGTTGAAATGATCTAATCTAAGAAACTGTTTCAGTTCAGCCTAACACAAATGTGATGGTAAATAACGGTTGAAAATTACAAGGAGAAATAATTACCCTTTTGAAGAATTAAACACTATTCTTGTTCTCCTCTTTCAACTGCATGCATAAGTATTCAAAAGGCAAAACCCTTACATTTAATAGTTTAAATAATTTTTCTCTTATTATGAGCTTTAACAAAAAGAAAATCAGACTCAGGACAGAATTTAACAAGAAATGTTTCTGTAAAATTTACCTAAAACTAAGGCACTATCAAAAATATTGGTTCTAGAGCTGTCATTTTTTAAGAGAATCTTCATTTATGTGAGGTTTCGAACCTATCTGAAGTGATTCTGAGATGATCTGAAGTGCTGCAGATGCTGTACACGCTTCAGTAAATAAGATGCAAAACACTGATTAAGATAGTTTCAGTAATTTCCATTCTTTTCCTATGCTGATTTTCAATGTGTTATAATCCCTTTTGTAATTTATGATGAGACTGTTTCAATCATCCTTTTTTTGAGGTCACAGAAAATTTGACAACGATATATCTAGATTTTTAGTTTTGGTTAACAGAAAAATCTAATGTAAAAGGGTCACTTTGAGATATAAATCCATGAGGTGTAGGAGATCACTGATTTTTTTTATTTCATATAATGAAAACTCATCTGTGGAAACAACAAATTAAGTTGTGATGAGGCTAAGCATCCTGAGGAGTCAGAGAGAAGGATGGCTACTAAGTAAGGAGCAGTTAGGAAGCAATCAGGCTGATCTCTCTTTCTGTCCATATGAGGCATTTCAGCCGGCTCTGGAGCAACCACCTCATCCCAGCGGCCAAAGGAACCACCGGCACACTAATGGCACTTCTGTTTAAACACCAAGATCAGGTTCACAGGTGAATCTTTTCAGTGCAGACTGGTACACTTAAGTGGAGTGTTAAATTTATGTCTTTTCTTCCTGTACTGCTCCTGGACAGCCACTGACAAAATAGTTTTTCACTTCTAAACCGAACAGAACCTTTTAGAATGATAAAACTACTGATTGTGCTGTATGTAGGTCTGATCTGATCCTGATACCATTAATATCAGCAACAGTTTCGCAATTTAATTTCAGTGGGAAGATCAGATTTATTAAGCAATGGACATTAATAAAAATAGACTGTTCTTAGTGGGATTTAAAATAAGGCAAGTAATCTGTTTCAGTGATAAATTCTGAGGAAACCTAAGCACTTGGGTGAGCACTTCGTAATTTAAAATCCAGTATTTGTTAAGGTACAAGGAGATGGTTTTTTGCTTTGTTCATCAGAACAGTAGATTACAGAAATAATTCTGCTGTTAAAAAAGAAACAACTAGATAGAGAGATACCTGACTCCCACATTAAATTCAATAGGAATTTTGTCTGGGAGTAGGTGTACATGTAGAGAAAGTAAAAAACAAAGTGAAAATGCAGTATTTTATTAGGAGGAAAGATCCAGAGAGAAAACAGCATCCTTTCATTTATATATTAGTATATTTCTTTCTAATGCATGAAGTTCTGACTGAGAAGACCATCCCTTTTATAGACAGGCATTCTTTGAATTACCTTAATTGTAGTCAGGCTCTTGATCCCAGCATATAAGCCTACCCACCTCAGGCAGCCAAGCTTACAATTTTATTTCCAAATATGATCCAAGAAAAAAGATCATAAACTGATTCTGAGATATGTTGATGTTCCCTGGCATATCCCTGTCTGTCTAATCATCTGTCTGCCAACAGAGACAAACAGTTCATAACTCTGGTTTACCTGGATACTTAAGTACAGAAAGGACTATCTTGTCAAAGCTTTACAGTGTAGATAAGCTATACTAGGAAATCTGGCTAAGACATTCTTAGAAAAAGACCCAGTTAGCTCACAGAAGACAGGTAACTTTTGCCTTTACAGGAGAAAATTGTATCTCCAAGTAGAAATTATATTACTTAAGGTTTTTCAGGTGTTTCTATTATATTTACTGGAAAGCAGCACTAGCTTTCATATTTTGGAGCATTTATTTGCTAATGTTAGTGTGAAAGTTAATCTTACAATATGTATATTATTGCACCTCCCTTTATAAATTTAAAATACAACAGAAAGCTGCACAGTGGACCTTATTTTTTTCTCTCAACCCCAGACATCAAATTCCTAAAGCACATAAACACTGGTTTCTTTTTAATATGCCACTTGAATCTTTTACTCATCTCACACATATATGCTGATACATAGGCATTTAAAGCCAAAAGATGATATTTGTCTGAGCTGGAGCCTCATTAGTTTCAAAGAAACTTGGTTTAGGCCAGTAAATTTGTACTGAATTCACCAGCTGATCATCTGGTCTATAACTGGTGAGCATTAGACTCATAAATAATAAAAGTCATTCAAAAGAGATGACACAGACTTGATTTTTCTGTAACATTTTAAAGTAGAATAAATCACAGACTTGATTTTCCTACAACATTTTAAAGTAGGATAAGTAAGGCTGAAGTTAATGGGGTGAGCACTGCTGTACAACTGATGGCAGAAGTTTACAGGAACATGAACTGTTATTTCCCTTCATTTGACCCATCTTCTTTCATTTCATCAGGCACT
Source organism: Mystacornis crossleyi (assembly GCA_013400655.1). Lineage (NCBI taxonomy): Eukaryota > Metazoa > Chordata > Aves > Passeriformes > Timaliidae > Mystacornis > Mystacornis crossleyi. The sequence goes on from VYZQ01051141.1 coordinate 19,824, forward strand.
ACAGGAAAGAAGCACAGGAGCTGGTGACACTGATGTGTCATGCCAACAATCTGGAGCGCTGCCTAAGCTAGCTAAGGTTTAGTGTCCTCTGCAGCTCTTAAGAATGCACTTCCACAGCAGGAAGACAGGGCATTGCTATTTAAGAGTGAAGACATTTGCAACAAAATTGCTAAGATTGGAGTTATTATTAAGACTGGAAATGTGTGTGTAGGCACTAAAGCCAAAACAAGAGTTAAAAGGGTGACGAGGTTAAAACCCCTGTATTGAAAACATAGGACATTTCTTCTAAAACACTATTCCCAGCAGTAAAATTAAGAAACATATTATGTCAAGACTGAAAGTCTTGAAGTTGGAAGAATCAAAGCCCAGCTGACTGTTAGAAAAGATCTTCTGTTGTAATGCAATGAAGATGGCAGCAAGATTGCATTTTAACATGTATACCAGCTCTTTTCCTGTTAGCTGCTCAGGAGAACAAACTGCAAACATATATTTCAAGGGCATATGCAGTAACAAAGAGAAAAAGAAGGAAAAAAACCTAACCAAAAAAACCTGGACAGCAGGCAGGACCTGTGGCCTAAGATCTATGAAGACTGAAGTAAGCAAGGTTTTGATCCAAGTTACAGTCCTAACATCTGATAACTACTAAAGGTTATGGAGCTTCTCATTGCCAGTCAAGAGGACCCAGAGCTGCTGTGAGGACTCCACTGCCAAGTCTCTTCTCTTGTGTAGCACAGAAGTGATCTTGGCCAGGCCAGCTGGATACACATCTTGTTGGCAAAAATCTTAACATATTCAGTGCTATTTAATATGTTTTTACCATGGTCCTAATGGTAGAACACTTAAGTCAATAGGAAGTTAATATTTATTTTTAGTTTAAAAAAAATAAAAATTAAGACATTGATTTTATACTTCAGTTTTGGCCTAGAAAGGGAAGACCCACATTAATGTTTCAGGGCAGACCAGGAACATGCTTTTGAAGCAAATTCTCTGAAGTTTTCATATGCTTCTTTCATATTGCAAAGTAATGTCAGAGTACACCAACTTGATAGAGATGCTGAACTAGAAGAAGCTCTCAGAGCTTACTGTAACTCCCTTACTGTTCTTCACCTGCTAATGGGCGCTTCTCATGGGAACAAACTACAGCTAGTTCAAAGTAAAAATTATTTTTACTACAGTCATTGGTACCCCAGCACGAGCTCTAACTACCCCTACAGCTAACATTGCTGCTTAACAAAGGTGGTGACAAATAGCCTTTCCTTTATCTGATGGGGCAGAGAACATCAAGATGTGTTCTGGTTTCTCCTCTTTGACTCCTTCGCCTTCAGCTTCCTGCTTGTACACGACTTAGAATTTACCTTTGTTTTCTCCATACTGAATTCTGTAGTGATCCTTGTCTGTCAGGTTTTTTGGCATTTTTATTTTTGGTGGGTTTTTTTTGTTTGTTTTGTTTTTGTTTTTGGGGTTTTTTTTGTTTGTTTTTTGTGTCCTTCTCAATCTTTCCTGCAGTAAAAACCCTGCTGCATTAACGGCCTGGTTCTAGAAATCCTTACTCTGCCAAAATCTTCCCAGCTTTCTGATGAGGGTGGGAGGTGAGGACCACCCTAGCGAGGGAGCCCCTGCAAAATTCATTTGCAAAGGCTCAGCCAAGCTCCCCTGCTCAAAGCTGGCTCTGAGCCAAGGCTCAAGCACAGCCCTTACTCACCTTAATAGGTTTTTAAACTGATGTCACAATACACAGGCTTAAAACCTCATGATGTTTGCCTGTATTAAGACCGGGTACCATGATTACAAACTGAAATGTTTGGCTTTTTTTGTTTGTTTGGTTTTTTGTTTTGGTTTGTTTGTTTGGTTTTTTGTTTTGGTTTGTTTGTTTGGTTTTTTGTTTTGGTTTGTTTGTTTGGTTTTTTGTTTTGGTTTGTTTGTTTGTTTGTTTTGTTTTTTGTGGTTTTTTTTGGGGGGGGGGGGGTTGGGGGGTGGTGTTGAGGAGGGAAAGTGCAATTATGTTTGACCTAGAATTCATTTTCACCCATCACAGCCCGCATCGCTGCCTGGCAGCACTTTATTCCCCCAAGAAACGGAACTAACCAGTGCCGCTAAAAGAAGCTACTTCTGATGGAAGCCCAGCCCCGGGCTCGCCAGGGCTGCACCGGCGCCCTGTCAGCTGGCTGGACCGAGGGCACCCGGTGCCCGGTGCCGGGAGAGGCTCTGAGCCGCCCTGCGCTGGTTCCAGCCCTGCGGGGAGCTCCCCATCCCAGGCAGGGGCTGTCTCCACCGGGCAGGGGAGTGGGTGCACAGCGGGGAGCAGGCGAGGAGCTGGGCGAAGGATGCCTTAGGCAGGCACGGACAGGCACGGCTGGAGCCGAGCCAGGGCAGAGGAACGGGGAGATGCGGGACCGCAGAGGTGGGGACAGAGCGAGGGGCACAGATGCACCGCGCACCCACACCTCCTGCGGCACCGCCCGCCCTCGCCCTACCGAGGGGTTGGGAGGAAGGGAGGCAGGGCGGGCAGACAACTGAAGTGGAGCCTCAGGAAAGGGGAGGAAGGGTGTTTCCCACTGTTTATTTTTCTCAGTACCAGAGTCGGGAATTAAAAGTTTATGTTACTCGGCTGTAAATTAAAGCGGCGAAAGCTCTGGACCCGAGGAAGTTTGCCCACGGCATATCAGTGGGCACTGCCCGTCATGGGAAGGACCCACTGCGAAGCTCGGAAGCACCAGCCCGGGGGCTGCGAGACCCCGCGGGGCCGGGGCGGAGGCGCTGCCCTGGGGGCCCGGGGCGCACCGTGTGCTCCTGCCGCCATCCGCCCTGGGCACCCCCGCAGCTGCGGGGCAGCCGGCGCCTCGGGGGCAGGAGCTGAGGGCTGATCGCCACAAGTGTCTGACAAGCCCTGTAAACTTCTGGGCTTGGCGTTTTACAAAGGCTAAAGGCGAAGATTGTGAAGCATACTTACTCAAACTGCGGTAATCTTAACACAAACAGTGTCGTCTCCAGGGGTGAGGGGTGGAGGTGTGCTATGGGTGTGTGCACACAATAAAATCTATCCCTGTCGTCTGAGAGGAAAGCTTGAGTTTACGATTAGAATATATTAAAGTTGTGATTCTGCTTAGGCTTTAAAAGGATATGTATTCAAAGAGGAATATTTTAAGAAAAAGTGAAGGAGAAAGCTGAGGAGATGTAGAAAAAGCCATGGTTGGCGGTGTTGCTGGAAAAGTCCTCCCTGCCAGAGATTTGGCTCTGAGGACTATGGCCTGGGAGTGGGTTGCGCAGACTGGGGAAGACACAGGCAACCGCACAAGTCTGTCACCCACAGACAGCTCCTGCTGGAACAGAGGGGCAGTAGGCAACAAGGAGCCCTGAGGGAAAAGAGTGATACGGAAGATGACTGCTGATGTCTTTACAAACAATTCCATGGGTGAAGGTATGGGTGTTAACGTCTTTGAAATGGATCTTAATGTCTCTACTAACTTTGGGCAGCAGGTTTGTTAAAGAGCCCAGACAGGCTTGTGCAGACCCACTTGTCTTTTTCAGGAGGCAAACTGAGTTTCTGAACTTTGGGGTAAAATGACAGGTTCAAGGGGGAATATGTGGTAGGCAGTTCAGGAAGGCTGTACCTTCCTTCTACCTCAGCCAATGGGGAAAGCAAGAGAGCAATATGGAAGGGCCAGGAACTTAGGATAAGAGGCTGCATCCTCCGTAACCTCGACAGAGAAAACCCCGCGGGTGTGGCTCTCTCCCTTTATTCGAATAAAGTTGCAGGACTCCTCTGTCTCCTTTTTGCACCCTGGCTTTTCATAGCGTGATTTTCCGTACAAGAGGAAGAAACAAGGACTAGCAAAAGGAGACCATTAGACAGCATCCTAGACATCCTTCACTGTGCACTGCCAAAGTAGGGAAAGCTGAGTCTAGGAGGAGAGATAGGAGAGAGGTATTTTGGACTGAATCTGGGGAAGGGGAGGGGGGCAGATGTTCTTTAGGAGTTTGTTTAACTATTGAAGGGGGAACTTGAAGACAATCAGGAATTAAAAGTTTATATTCACTGGCAGTAGATCAAGTTAAGTGAACCTCTCCGAGTTAAGACTGTGCTGACTGGAATGCTGGGACAGGCAAAGAGTATCTTGCCTCTTCTTTCCTGTTTTCCTAGGAGCGTGTAAACACTCTTGTCAGTTTTTCTGTCTTCCTGTAGGTAAAAATACAAATTTAAAAGTTTTCCAGGCAGGTAGTCAGTACTCATCACTATGATGTTTCCAATAAAACATGAAGTCTTTTCAACACATCTGAAAATTTACTTTACTTACTGAAAATATACCTTTTATCAGGAAATACTTATTGTATGAAATAATAAGATAGATCTTTTATGTTGAAGAGAGGGACTTAAATCTTACAATTTTAATATTTATTTTTAATCTGATTTTGCTCACTTTTTATCACTGATATTTTGGCAGCTTTTTAAAAAAAAAATTTCTTTTACTAAAATAAATCTAGTTTGTGATGAAGACTTTCTTATGTTTAGCAAAATTCTGTTTTCACTGTTGTATCCAGGTGAAGCAATAGTAAAATTACCAAAGTGTGAATACAAAATACCAAACTACATTACGAAAAGCATATACTCACTTGCTAATCATAACTCTTGAGGAGGAAACCTTTCCTATGAATGTAGTCAGAAAAATCAACTTTATATACTTGTATTTATGTCCTGAAGAGGTCAGCTTCTTATGTGTCTTCTGAACACCCTGTCTACCTTAGTGACAGAAACACATTTATCTTGTCAGTGCCGCCGATCAATGTAGTTGCAGATGGATGAGCTGTGTTCTGTTTTATCTTGTCTATCATCAGCAGAATTTCCAGATTAATTCCCACACAAGAGTCTTTTCTCTCAGAGTTAATATCTTAAACAGAAGTGGGGGGGTTAAAAAAAAGAAAAAAAAAAAAGAAAAAAAAAGCTTGATTTTGAGATCTTGGCTCTTGATCTGGAAACTTAGAAAAATAATTCCTGGGCTAGGAAAATGACTGAATGAGCTGTGCTTGTAGCTAAAGAATCAAAAGGGATTGCACAAAAAAGAACAGAGGCTGTATCTCATTCAGCTCTGGGAACAATGAGAGTACATGAAGCTGTACACTTAAGATAATTTTTCAGTGTCTTAGTTCAACTGATAAGAAAACAGGTGATAGCAGGGGTTGTATGTTGTGAAGTTTGTTCCCATAGGAATAAATTAATGTTTTCCAAATACTCTTTAGGTCATAGTTAATTAACTAACTTAAATACCTTCGGTACTCACTGACCTTGCCCATATCCTTCTGAATTTTGTTAGATTTCTACTAAGTCCGGCTTCCCTGTTGTCACCAGAAAAACATGGATTAGCAGTGCATGTGTTCTACTGTATCTGCAGCTCTGTGAATTATCAGTGGTGTAAAGTGGTTTGCTTCTTTACAGGAAAAAGTTTAGAATTGTTTTGTGTTGATCTGTTGGGGTTTTTTTTCGACTCTATTACAATGCAATGACATAGAAATAAATAAACCATGAAGAACAGTGCTTGATGTTAAAAAAAAAAAAGGAATTTCAATATATGTTAAGAATCTCAATATGTATTTTTATGGGTAGCCAGGGAATTTCTGTATTAAATAAGCTTCAGTCATTCAACAGAAAAAAAGTTATATACGCATCAAAAATGAAAATGATACGTCAGGTTCAAGTATTTCTAACAGAATTTCAGGGTGGAATTTTCCAAATGATTATTCCTCAGATTTACTCAGAACCTGCCTTAATCTGTTAGAAGCTGCTGATTTGTCATGATAAAATGTCCTTTACATTTACCATAGCCAACATGGTCTGTTGTCAAGTACTAAGTATTCTTTGATTCACTGATATTGTAATCTTGAAAGAGAATAGGGGTAATGTTAGATGGTCAAAAGTGGTTAATATGGGTGAAGACTAAACTGTAGTTTTTTTTTTTTTAATTACTTGAGCAAATGGATTAATTTCTGCAAAAATATACACAGGAAGAGATGCTTTGGTTATCTCAGTTAAAATATTTGCTCAAAGATTGATTATAAGTGACTGAAGTCAAAAATATGCAGAAGAAAATGTTGATAAAGGCTTACTAAGTTATAGCTAAAAAGGCTGGAGGGAGGTCTGTGTGTAATAAGCCAGGTGTTTATTTGCAGAGCAAAGGAACTTGTGTCTTCCTACTCTTCTTTCTTAACACGATGAAGTGAAGGTTAACATCTTTCAATCTGTTGCTTACCAGGTTCTGTATGGACTCTGCTGCCATGCGGTGTCTTTGGGAAAGGACATGTACTCAAGATGGAGCTGGTCTGTGCGACAATAAAAGAGGTATCAGCAAAGTACTTGGCTTTGTACTTGTTATAATATACCTTTTAGCTCTCTCTAGCCAGATGTTGCTTAGGGATTGACTTCCCATGTGTGTTCTGCAAAGCACTTTCCCTTTAGCAGGTTTTGGGTGGAATTTTTTTGTTTTGTAATAAGCGTGAAACGGGGATGCTTAATTGTCTGGTTCAGCTATCTTCTTTATCATGAGATGGTGTAAAGGGGACTATGGAGGAGAAGAAAGATGTTTAATTCTATTTTTCTGTAAACTATTAATATTGATATAAAAGTCATAGACTGCTTTAAAAAACCCAAACAAACAAATGAGAGACAGAAAATTAAGAGACTGAGTTAAAGCCTGAAGAAAAAAAATCTTGATGAAAACTAGTAGATGAAATACTGTATGAGAATGCAACATGTTTAAGACTCCTTAAACTCTCACCTGAGTCAGATATCTTGTCTGAGAGTTGGTGGATGAACAGAGTCCATATAATATGAGTCAACATTTTTCAGCTTAACAAATCAAGAGAGTCTTAAATGAAGTAAGCTCAAATACTTTCACCTTAGACGGCAATATGCAAATCTCACAAAGTATTTCTGTTCAGGATCTCGATAGCGTCTGTGGAGTTCCAAGAAATGCATTGTGTCTGCAGACACAGAATTGTATCCCCACGTACCTGCATGACTGGCACACTATAAGACACACATGAAAAAGTAGTATTGCATTTTTGAAAAAGCAATGGCAGATTTCAATGCATATTAATGAATAAGCCAACTCAAATACACCTAATCTTTCCTTACTCAGAAGAAAAACAGGACAAATGATTTACCTTGCAAAATACTTTGTGTTTCTCTTAGAAGGAGAAATTCATTCCAGTTTTTATTCTGATGTTATTTATATAATCCCCCTCCTGCCCCCAAATATATTTCTAACCAGAACAAAACCACAGTTCAACGAAGTTTTTCAGAGTATAATTCAGGCTGTCAATATATACTACACTGTTTTCTGCATCTTGGGTTCTGGCCTTTATACTGAGTAGGCCAGAACTGCATATATATTTGAGATTTTGTCTTTAAATCAATGTATTTAATATAACAAACTAAACTATACGATATCCATTTTAATTCTTGTAAAACAGAATTTATATATGTAATCAAGGAAAATTTCATATATTTAAAAATCCTAATTCCACAGTGCTGCCTGAGTGTAAATTCAAGAATTTGGATGTTCCTTTCAGGGTGCAAGGTGTTCAGTGTGCCTCTGTGATCTCTGGAAATTAATTTATGAGCTTCCAGGAAACAAACCATGCTGTGTAAAACATGAGTGAAAATTCGTGCCTCCTCTAAGATGCACTTGAACATTCTGTTTAATCAAAATGTATTTCATAATATACTTTGTTTTTTGTAAAGTATTATTTTGAAAGGAGAAAATGAAAATGTTGAGAAATTAAAATTTTTCTAATCCAATGTTTAGGTTTTTATTCTAAATTTATTTTCCACTTTGAAATATATATTTGTTTATTAAAAAAATCCATACAGAAGAATTCATGCAGGGAGAAAGTAGGAGTGCAACAGTAGAAGTTCTAGAAGACATGGCTTTAGGTCAAACTGAACTACAGGAGAATGAATTTTTCTGTTCCTTTCCCTTCAATGCAAATTCAGTATAAAATTTGGTGTTCTTAAAAAAATTGCTCTAGTGAGAAATTTAGCAAAAAAGATCAGGTTTTTTACAAGGAAAAGGTTTTATTTAAAGAGGATCCATTTTGCCTGACAGTTTCCATCCAGAGGTGTGATACCTAGTGTGAGGTAGTCACTGGCATTGTCTCCGGAGTCCACGAAAAGAGATAACATTCCTCAGATGATTCATCTCTGTCCTTGGGTCTCCGTTTTGCACAATTTATCAAAAAATCATGTACTTTTATGTGTGATAAAAATCATAGTAACTGTGAATTTTAAATATGTAAACTGTTTGTAAATGCAAATTTGTTGTGCAAGTCTACATCCTTATCCTAAAGTATATTAAAAAACCAAGGAACAGAGCTAAGTAGCAATTATTAACAAGGTGTAGGATTAGCTTGCAATTTACTCTTGCATGATCTGTAGCTCTCTATTGTAGTGACTTGGTTTTGAGCATTAATGTGGAGAATTGAAATTTTTCCATTATATATAATAGTGCAAGGAGAATTGGGTCTGGATTGTACTCAAACTTAGCATTGGTTACTAATGCTATGCACACAAGGACTCAATTACTGTGCTTCAGTCCACATAGATAAAAGAATATCTATAACCAGTATTCAGGGGGAAACTCTAATAAGCCTACAGGAACATCAAAATCGTGGCGATCTCTCACCTGTTTGGGTGGTTTCAGACTTTCTCTAATCAATTTAAAACATACAAACAGGTACTACTGAGTTTTTTCTCCAAATAACCATAAGTGCCTCAATCTGAAAATAGCATTTCTTAACAAATCTGTATTTCTAAATTGGCATTTATCAATCCTCTCTGTCCTACTTGTTCAATTCAACAGTCATAAAAAAAAAAAAAAAATCTTGCTGACTTTTAAGAAAGGAGATTATAAACCCAAACATTTTTATTCGCTCTTTTTTTTTTTTTTCCCCCATTGGCCCAAAATGAATTCTAGAACTTCAAGTCCATCTAAAATGTACTATTCATTTTTCCAGGTCAGTATTTACACACAAGAACTCTGAAAGAGTGCCAGTGATTATGTAGCCAAGCACTTAAATTTTTCCTCAAGTTATTTGTTTTGGAAGACCCTGTGATATGGTGACATATACCCAGGTACTGTAACACTGGATATGTACTGTTGGAGCAGAGTATTATTCCATACTCTGGCAATTTTGTACCCAAAGCAATATTACAAGGAAATTGAACACAGTTACTCAGCTAATTCTATCAAATTGGGAATTTTTTATTATACCCAACAGTGATCATTGGTTGCAATGCTTTCTATTCGACAAATAATATTCTAAGTTAAAAATGCTAATAATTCTGGTTAACAGCAAAAAACTGAGCTGAACTGTGAGCATTAGAATTACAGAGGCTCTCATTTGCACATAATCTTTGCAATACTAACCACACTAAATTTCATGGTAATGAACCACACTAAACAAATCTTTCAGAAATGACTTTACAGACTGACACCAAGACAGTATTTACCCCAGTGCAGATGAAGGTAAATGGGCAGTGGTCTAAAAATTAGGGAGCTAAAGTGCTCTTGCTTATCATTGTAGGGGGAATATTGTCTACCAAATAAAACAGTTTGTGAGACATATGGAACGTTACAACGAATTTGCAATAAGTATATCATAAAGTAAATTCTTACCTCAAAAAAAATCTTTTTTTTGTTTTAAAACTGGATGTTATTTAAATATATAATGGCTCATAATGGATCAAAAGGAAACTCAACAGCCTATATAGCAGAAATATATTCTGCTTGAAAAACTGATAACATTTGGATAATTTAATTTTTCATCTTGATTTGAAATACAGGAAAATGAAATCTTAGGCAATGGAAAAGTATTTCCCATCTACCTGTACTGAAAAATGACTAATGATCTAACAGAAAAAGTGCTTTTTGAAACCTTTAACAATGTTTTGAAGCTTTAACAAGGACAGTGCTAGTTCAATGTAAAATTGGGCAACTCTACCCTGACATTACAGCTACTGATAGTACTCAGAATGGGAATCTTGATCAATAGTTGCTGTAAGAAAGATGGGAGATGGGAAGAGAGTGGGAAAATTGTTTCTTGACTGGTACCTCCTGTGACACATACATTCCTGTTTCACAAAGAGGTTGCTCTCTACCTATGAACATCCAGTATTGTTTTTGTCTCTTTTGTCCAAAGGTAATTTTGAATTACCCATTCGTGATGAAAGGGAAGTGAGCCCTAATCTGTATTTCCAAATTCTGCTGATCCTACAGCTAAAGTATCTGCAACAAATTTCTGCAGCTTGCAGTAATACTGATAAATTTAATGGTCACTTAGGCAAAATAGGGCATTGATTGCAGAGATGTAAGTGCTTCAGAGAAATATGTGTCTCCATGAAATTAAGCCACATGTTAAGGACCTTGAAGTCAGATCACTTTGTAAACAAGTGTAATAAAAATGAAAAGAGAGCCAAGCATTTTGGTTTATCTTCAGTTATTGACAAGCAGGGATTGCTAATGCGTGAGGTATTTCTGAGTCTTCCAATTGTTATTTAAATTTGTTGGCTCTTTGAGAAAAAAAACACTGGAGTAATGAAATACTGCTGTGTTGCCTGATTAATGCACCTTTATCTTTTCTTAAAATGTGCTAAAAATTCAGAGATGGTACATTCAACCCAGGAACGCATCAGCACTAATTTTTCCATGGCACGTGTTCAGTTTAATTTGAAACCAACCAAATTGAAATCCACTAGTTTTATGAAAAGAAGCAAAAGCATTATCTCAACAGAGTTCTCCAATTATAAGATATAGTGCCATTAAGTATTGGAGAAAAAATCTTGTATCTCAGGAAAAATAAAATTAATGAGGATTTCCATTTCTTCTACCTTCTGGGAACTTTCATTATGGTTGCCTTCCATTTCTTCTCACAAATTCCCTTTTTTTTTTTTCTTTCAGCAAAATATCTACTTATCATGCTGTATACCTGATAAATAAATTTTAGCTTTACTCAGACCAAAGAGTAGAGATGAAGAAGACATAAATCAGTTCTCAGTATTTTTGCTCAAGCTTCAAATTGGCAGTTTGGTATATCATCTTTTCAAAACACTTTTCCTTCATACAGTGCAGGCTCAGATGATGCAGCAACATTGCAGCTGCATTCTGTCTGGCCAGTTATCTGTGCCTTTTCATTATTCGTTGACTCGCTCTTGACATTATCTTTGACTATCTCTGCTTAATACGGTTTTTAAATTATATTCTACTTGGCCTATTTCTCATCCTCCTTCCACCTTTGTTTGTTGATATTTATCTAACTATCTTCCTTATATTCATCTTTTTAAAAAAAGAATTGTGAATGTTTCTGTTGCAACTTTTTTAAAGATCATTTGAAACCTTAGGTATTTGCTTCCACTTTTCCTCCATTTTTTAATTCCAAGATATCCTAGGTAAATTTACTATCCACTCTCATTATTTATTCTGGTTTTTTCTATTTTCTTCTTAATATGTTTACCAAAGTACACAGTGGCTCCTGCTGTTACTAGTCCTTGCTATAAATTTATAAAGTGCTGCTTTCACTATAAATTCCAAAAAGCAATGAAATGATTGCATAACATTTAAATACTTGTATTTGTCAGACACAACAGAACAGAACTTTTCTCCTTATGAGCTTTGTTTAAAGTAAAAAGAAGTTTAGTTTTTTGATAGTGACTTAATGAAAAGAAATATTGTATAAACAAGGGAAACTTCTTCATTATTCTTCTTTATTACTATGTTGCATATATAGTATGCAACATAGTAATAAAGAAGACTAATGAAGAAGTTTCCCTTGTTATATATATTGCCCTTTGCCTAATATATTATATATATTGCCCTTAATATTACCCTTCTGCTAAAGAAAAAAAGGAATACTGACACATAAAATACGTGTTATTTTCCTTTGGCCAAATCATAAAGTACTTCAAAGCACATTTGAGTTTTGTTTTGTTTGGTTTTTTTTTCTTTTTTACCTGGTATAGTTCAAGTTGTCTATTGTGTGGAGTTCTGTCTCTTTTCTGGACATAAACAAATACATGTCCTGTTCAGAAGTCAAATTTTGATGTTCATCTTGCTGACCCATCTATAAAGCCATTCATCCTGGTAGTCCTCTGGTCTTTTCTGATGGTTATACTCTTTCATTATTTAAAAGCTATTGTTTTTATATACAGGCATTTTGGCTCTTTAATAAGATTAGAATTGCTGCAGCAGCAGCATGACTTTTGATGCTCCTTTCTGAATTCCTTTCCACTTACCTGTACACTCCTAAGAAGCCTGTCTACAGTATTTTCGGTGCAATTTGGTATTCAGACCTCAAAGAGTGACCTTTTTTGTCTCTGTCATGATACAGAATCATAGAATCATAGAACCATAAAATCATTAAGGTTGGAAAAGACCTCCAAGATCATCAAGTTGTACCTTTAATACCAGCACCTTGTTAACTAAACTGCAGCCCTAAGTGTCATGACCAATCATTTCTTGAACAGGGATGGTGACCCCACCACTACCCTGCTCAGACCATTTCAATGTTTGAGAATTTTTTTCATGAAGAAATTCTTCCTATTGCCCAAAATTAACTTCCCCTGGCCCCACTTGAGGCCATTTCCTATTTCCTGTTGCTGGTTTCCTAGAAGAGACCGACCCCCACATGGCTACAATCTTCTTTCAGGTGGTTGTAGAGAACAATAAGGTCTCCCTCAAGTCTCCGTTCCTCCAGGCTGAACACCTCCAGGCTGAACAGCTGCAGCTCCCTCAGCCCACTCATCAAAGGACTTACTCTCTAGACTCTTCACGAGCTCCATTGTCCTTCTCTGGGCTCCCTCCAACATCTCCATATCTTTCTTGTAGTGAGGGGCTCAGAACTGGACACAGGATTCGAGGTTTGGCCTCACCAGTGCTGAGTGACAATCACTTACCTGGTCCTGCTGGCCTCACTATTGATACAAGCCAGGATGCCACTGGCTGCCTTGACCACGTGGGCACATGCTGGCTCATGGTCATCCAGCTGTCAACCAGCACCCCCAGATCCTTTTCTACTGGGCAGCTCTCCAGCCTGTCGTGCTGCACGGTGTTCTTGTGACCCAAGTGCAGGATCCAGCACACTATTGGCCTCAGCCCATTGATTCAGTCTGTCCCTATGTAGAGCCTTCCTATCCCCCAGCAGATCAACACTCCTGCCCAACTTACTGAGGCTGCTCTTCATCCCCTCATCCAGATCGTGGATAAAGATATTAAACAGGACTGCCTCCAATACTGAGCTCGTGGGAACACCAGCAGTGACTGGACACCAACTGGATGTAGTATCATTCACTACCACTCCCTGGGCCCTGCCATCCAGCCAGTTTTTAACCCATCCATCGCTTCAAACAGTTCCCAAATCATACTGACTTTTCCTTGTTTCAAATTTGCATTATAAACATATACCTAATGCACTGTTCATTACCACTTGAAGTCCTTTCATCAGTGTTTGTTTCTAGATTGTTCCCTCATAGAATGTTATTTCATATGGTTTTTTAGCTGATGATACCTAAAACCAATGAATATGTATGCAATGGGCTGTTTATTTCATCCACTCATTTTATGACCGTCCTGTTACACAAGTGGCATGACTGCAGTCTTCTAAATGTTCACTTAAGGGTGGATTGTCATAGATGTGTTAGTTCCACAGAGGAATAAGAATATGAAAGGCTTGTAAGATGACATTTACCTTATTACTCTACTCAGCCTGGGGAAAGGTGGGATATATGCTGGTGCTCCATTGTGACTGCACACTGTTAGGTGGAAAGTTTGGGGAAGACGTATTGTTAGTGGTTCAGTAGGTTTGTTAGCAGAGTCTCTGAATACCCTAAAATCTGTGTTCAAAGTCAATATTACCTACTAATTGTTCAAAGATATTTTGTTCATTTTGTGCAGCACTAACTCTTCTTTCTTGTGAATTGAGCCTTAGGAGGACATGTTAGTATAATTTATTTAATCCCACTCCTTATGTATTGATGAACTAAACTTCACTTATTTTTCTTTGTCCAGTTATCAGATGTGCAGATATCTTCCTTACTCTCTTGACCCTTACATTATAATATTTTTTTAATTGCTTTACATCTTCCATAACTTGTTTCCAAATATATTTATTTCAGCAAATATTTTTGGGATTTAAGCTTCTGAAATAGTGTCCTGATCAATCTACTACTGCTATGGCCTTTGAATATTGGAAAGAGTTGCTACTAGCCATCTCAATTATGTCACTTTGTGCTTAGAAAAGACAGTATTTTTATACTGGTTTGTTCAGGGAGAACGTTGCATAGTTTGTTAAATTGAAGGAGCTTGTGGTCAAAAAGTATTGAATGTCACTATTTCTCACAATTTCTGCTAGTTCCTTCTTGAGCAAGCTAGTTAAATCCTCTCCTTTCTGGATGATAAAATTACCCTCTGTGATGATGCATGCTTGATTAGTTTTGTTTTTATCCAACAGCTCTATTGGTACTTAATGTCCCCCATGACAGGTTTGGTTTTGGGGATCATTTTGGTATCATTTTGGGAAATGATCCAGGAATCTTTTTCAGTCGTCTTCATGCTGCCTTGCAGATTCTCAGTGCAGTTCCCCTTCCTACTCCCTTTCAGATAGTCTTGATTAAAGTACTTGGGTAATTTTTTATATGTTTAATAATTTTTTTTTTGTGCATCAATTAATTTACATACATGTTAGTGTTGCAATTAATTTGAATTAGTGTCATGGGTTGACATGTAATATAATGTAAGACAATTTGTCAGTGGAAGTTGGGTAATCTGCCTAACTTGCTATGTAGGAAAAGCATCCAGGATACTGGATACTTTCCTATCTAAAAGGATACAAGACCTCATACATCCATATACTCAGTAAAATGTGGTACTTTCATGTAAATTTTTCCAAGTAATTAGGTTGTTGGCCTAGAGCTTCAGCAAAATATTTTGCCACAATTTTACCCACCACTTGCCTCTTCCCCCAATACTTCTTTTTGTTCCAATGTGGACATTACGTACAGTGGCTTTGTCATGGCAGCTTTTCAGTATTATATTGTCAGGTTTCACATATGAGTCTATTCCCAAAAAAACAATCAGTGATTTTTTTTTAATTGCTTGTATTAAAAGAATCTCTATCACCTCAGCTGGGATTAAAATGTAGATATGGAAGGACCAGAAAATATACTTAAATGAAATCAGTTGCTATTCTGAAGATCCAGCACTTCAGGGAACTGAGTCAGACAAAGAATGGGAGAACAGAAGTATTACTGTCGTATTTTACAGATAAGGAACTGAATAATAGAGAGATTAAGGTCAGAACAGAGGCTGTGGCAGGTGTGGGAAATAGTCCCAGCATACTTTCTTTATTACAAAACCATTCTTCATTCTGAAAGATTTTATTGTTTATTCTTCAGACACCTTCTATGGAGCTGAAAGAGGAGCAGAACTTGGATAGAGCTTGAGATTCAGAATCACAATAACTTTCCTGTTTTCCTTAGAGACTAACTCCACGATAGGCTCTCTGCTGAAGTCTCTGGGTTCCCAGAAGTGCAGCTCATATCAGCTGGTGATCTGGAAACGCAGGGATTTTGGTTCAATTTAGTTTAATTCAGGTCACAGCACTTTTTGCTCATCTAATTCAAATTATTTTTAGTAATTGTTAAATAAATAACAGCGACTTTTGATTTACATTTTGTTTTACATTGATTTACATTATTTGATAATTCAGTTTTCTTCATTTTGTCTAATTTGTAGAAGTAAACATATCTTTAGGGTGTTAGTGTGCTATTCTTCTGGTAGAAGTGGAAACCTGACGATCCAAAAAGGTCCTGCTTCTCATTGCCTATATTTTAACAGTCAGTGGATTCCAAGATCTGCTCATTTACATCAAAGAACTTTCATATTTGTTCTGGTCTCGTGTCACAGGAGACTTCCACTGTACCAGAAGCTATGTTTTGCAGTTTCCTAATGGCTCTAAAAAGGAGCAGTAAATGTCAACAGGCAAAAAGGCCAAAAACCAGGAACAACCAAGGCTCACTAAGATATCTTTTGGGGATTAGTCATAGCAGTTCTTGGTTCTTTCTTTCCACAGGTATTTTTGCAATAAATGATATAAGATCTAAAAGTAAGATAAATGTTAAAGGTTCTTCTGCTTAGCCAACAAATGAGTAAGAATTGAAGAAAATAGCCCTTGAATTCAAATCTTCAGTACTTTTAAGAAGCAAAACTTACTATTTATAATTTTAGCTATATCGAATTCTATCTCCCACAGCTTATACAAAGAAGCACAAAACATATATTTAAAAAGAGACCTGCAAATGCATTTTGTTATCAAAATTAGTTGTGTTCTAGTTATGTATACTTTTTATAGAAATAGATATTGCTAGTTCAGGCATTTATACTTTTTTCCCCATATTAAAACAAAAAAAACAGAACAAAGCACAGAGAGAAAACTCTGCAACATATTCACCACTGAATTATTTCATTAATAGTAGCCTCATAGTTCATATACTACTTATTTATCTTACCACTTATTTTAGTAGTTATGTAGCTACCCTGCTTCCATGGCATAATATTTAAAACTGATTTAGGAAAATGGAAGCATCTGCTTGACCTTATGTTGTTTTTTCCAGTTCTGCCTACAGATGCTCTTTGTGCAATAATTCCAGCTGATAGAGATAAGCACTAAAAGAATTTTGAGTGTTTCAGATTCTTAAATGGGCATTATATCTGCTTAATGTGAAATCATTTTATGAACTGTACCACAACTTGTGTCATCAGGTGACAGTTTTTCCTGTCATTGCACTTTGCATTCTTAAGAACAAAGCTTTTCTCCACCTGTGTTCATGTCCATGGAAAGCCTCTCCATGAGATAGTTTTGCAGTAGTCTGCTCTGGTTGTTTTTGAATGATATTGAAAATGAAATACCCTACTTTTCAAAGTGTTCCTTTGAGCTATAATTTCCCTTTCCTTATTGTTATAAACTGGCATTACATAAAACCAGAGATTGCCTTCTGAATTTGGTCACACTGAGCATGCCAACCTCCCCACCCTCTGAAAACACCATCTAAATCTGAGTAAAAAGAAGACCCTGAGTAATTTTTGAAGGAATTAATCCTCTGAGTCGTTGGAGTAATTGAATCACAGAATATCTAAAGTTAGAGGAGACATCTGGAACTTGTCTATGCTGGCCTCCTCAAAGCAAAACTGACCTCAAAAACAGAGCCCTTCAGTTCCTTGTGTGGTAAGGCCCAATAGTCCAAGAGTTCAATCTTTCTGTCTTCCCCTGTGTTCCTTCCCCATCAAGAAATCAGGTTTCTCACCACTGCTTATGTGAAGTATCACAGAATCAAAGAATTATAGAGAGGCTTTGCATTACGGAATTATAGACAGTAGCTGGGCTTGTTAAGAATAATTTGTGGCCCTCTATCTGATTTTTTTTCTGGACATCTGAACCATGAAAGACAGACTCTGTTTTTGCATGTTTTATGGTGGGCACCAAGCACCTTTTGGGAGCAGGAGATTTCAAACTAACTGCTGCTTTATTGATATCACAAGTACTGTCATGGCAACTAATAGCACTTGCACAGACAAGCAACCTTTTGTAGAGACTCAAGCAACAGAACAAGAAAAACTAAAAACAGTATTATCCAAGTGTCTGGCAGTGATCTGTACTTGCTAACGCTGAAGACTGAAAAAAGCACTAATCTGTTTGATGTTCAAAAAGCTTACAGCATTGGTGGATAGGAGCAACTGACACCATCTGCCTGGACTTGTGCAAAGCGTTTGACAGTCCTTCATGACATCCTTGTCTCTAAAGTGGGGAGACATGGATTTCATGTGAACCCCTTGGTGGAAAAGGAATTGGATGGCTGCACTCAAAGAGTTCTGGTCAGTGGCTTGATGTCTGAGCAGAGACCAGTGAAGAGCGGTGTTCCTTTGGGTCGGTATTGGGGATGTTGTTATCTAACATCTTCATGGGTCATATAGATTGAGTGCACCCTCAGCAGCTTTGCTGAAGACACGAAACTGTGTGGTGCCATTGACGCACTGGAGGCAAGGGGTACCATCCAGAAGGACCTTCATAGGCTTGAGGGGTGGGTCTGTTCAAACCTCAGAGAACTCAGCAAAACCAAGTGCAAGGTCCAGCACCTCATTCAAGGAAATCCCAAGCACAAGTCAAAGCTGGGCAGAGAGTGGATTGAGAGCAGCCTTGAGGAGAAGAACTTATGAGTGTTAACAAGAAGCCCAGCATGACCCACCAACGTGCACCTGCAGCCCAAAAAAGCCAAATGTGTCCTGGGCTGCATCAAAAGATGTGTAGGCAGGATGTCAAGAGAGAAGATTTTCATCCTCTACACAAATCACCTGAGACCCCACCTGGAGTATTGCATCCAGCTCTGGGCCCCCAACATAAAAAGTACGTGGACCTGGTGGAGTGAATCCATGGAGGGCCATGAAGATGGTCAGAGGACTGGAACACATCTCCTATAAAGGCAAGATGAGAGAGTTTGCCTTGTTCAGCCTGCAGAGAAGGCTCTGAGGAGACCTCAGAGCAGCTTTCCAGTACCTAAAGGAGGTTTATAAGAAAGCCAGTATGTCGTACTCTACTTTCCCACTCCTTACTAAATTGCCTGCCCTTCCCACATTGTTTTCCCTTCCCCACCCCTAATCCTGGCCACTCCCTCCAGTTCTCCCTGTTGGTCTCAATACGCCAACTCCACCCATGTACTGCCCCTGCACCCTGAGACCATTAGTCCATGTACTCCCTCCACCCCCCTCATCCCCCTATAAAACCCCAAGTCCATGCCATGTGACTTCCTCTCTGCTTTGGGGACTCAACCTGTCAGCATGTGAATAAAAAATCCTCTGAGGTCCCCAGGTGGGGAGCCTTCTCGCCTCCTTTATCGCCGCTGTGTTGTGGGGCAGACAGCTAGCCAGAGCCACGCGAGGCAGCCCGGAAGGGACTATGGGAAGCGGGAACAGCTGCTCTCCCCGAACAAGCCCTGCTGTGCTCTCTGGGAAGGTCTGCGGCTTGCCATGCAATCACAAGAAACCACACAGGGCGACACCAGCAAAGGGATTTTTTACAAGTGTACATAATGTAAGGACAAGGAATAAAGGCTTCAAACACAATGAGGGTATTTTTAGATTAGACATTAAGAAGAAATGGTTTATTATGAGTGTATGATACACTGGAACATGTTGCCCAGAGAAGTTGTGGATACGCTATCCCTGGAAGTGTCCAAGGCCAGGTTGCATGGCTCTTTGAGCAACCTGGTCTAGTGAAAGGTGTCCCTGCCTGTCTATCTATCTGTTTTTCTATCTATCTTTTTATCTATCTTTTTATCTATCTATCTATCTATCTATCTATCTATCTATCTATCTATCTATCCATCTACTTACCTACCTATGGATCTATTTGGTGTACCGATGTGCTACATGTGTTACTGGAAAAATATAGAAAATTAATTCTGTTAATTGGATATAATTGCTACATTCTTATTTTGCCCTAAAATTTAGTATATAGCCTTTAAATAAAAAGTATGCTGCATAGTATGAGCATGCATTTAATTACATTCTGAGAAAGGGAGTATTTTCTCAGTATTGCATATTTTTTAAAAAAGCCTTTTGGTTTGCATATTCCATAGAACACAGGAGGCTGTGCACATGATTCCTCCCACTTTACATGCTTTATATTTGTATTTTGGAGCTCAAAAATAACAGGATTGTTCGTGGAGAGATAAGGATCAGATGGGATCAGTGATCGGTACAGGGCTAGAGTATGTGGCCTTCTACACAGCATCACTTCTATCTTAAGGGCCAGCCATGGGTGTGTGCCAAAGGTGAATGAGTGGTTTTGAGTAGAACAGTGCCTTCAACTCACATGTATACCCATCAACACACTTGTTTAGCACAGGTTACAGTCTGTGAGCAGAATCCTTGCTCATAAGCCATAGCAAGAAGTAAAATGCTTCTTTTAGGAAGGGTGATTCAGATATGCCAAATAGTACATTAGTCTTGCTTCACCTAAATTCAATTAGAGACTCTGTATGAAGCTTTTAAACCTCACTGATTTTTTTACAATGAATTAAGTACAGCTAAGTGCAATAGTCCCAGTCGGGATTTTCTGTCCTGAAGAGGTGATCACCCAATGCTTCGGATATCTTTTACCTGCTAGCGTTCTGGATTTCTCATAGTATAATTATTTCTTTAATATCATTCCTTTCCTGTAGATATACAATGGAAATAAATTTCTAGATTTGTTGGAGCTGATGTTATTCTGTCTGACATAAGTCTTTTGAGGAGGAATGAGGGAAGACCAAATATAGTGGGGTTTTTTTGTTTTTTTTTTTTTAATCAGGCCATAAAAATGAAGCAACTGAGGATTTTACAGTTTGTAAGTTGTAGCCCTTGTACAAACCAAGAATGTTGCTGGCTAAAAGCAGATTTTCTGCTTTGACAATTCTATTTTCACTCATACCAAGTTTTTTCTCAGCTCCTGCTCTGTGTATAAAAAACTTTCACTGAGGTAATTGACTGTTTCTTCTGGGAGAGGACAGGATTTCTTCATGTGTGTTCAAGTGTTAAAATCTCACTGGGGAAGAGAACATATGTCAAAATAAAATCTCCCAGTTTTAAAATCAAACTCAGGGTTTTGAGGGAAAAGCTGGCATTTTTGATTGTGTAAAATTGGCAGCATCAGAGAACTATTCAAAGTGGTAAATTGTAAAAAAGAAGATAATTTAATCTGTAGCATTTGCTATCTCTACCCCTAATATCCAGTGGTTTGATACCTGTAGTTTGCATTAAGATATATAATTACAATTATTTTCCTTCTTAAGTTCTTTACAATGCCCAATTATAAACTTAAACACGAGTTATAAACCTCTCAGATTTACTGACCATAACATATCCTCTCTTCTCCCAGTGTCTTGTGATTACATGTAGAATCACTCTTGTAAATTCCTTTTTCAGTGTGCTCTATAGTTTTTAATTTCCTCTTCATAACTTTCTGTTATTTACAATGATTTGAAATATTTAAATTTGAACATCATGAAAAAATACTGGATTACCTTTCCAGTGAATGAAGCATAGATCAGTAAGAAAGGACAGTGTGGGTCTGAGTGACCTTGTTAATTTTCACATTCTGGAATCAGCCAAGGAACTGGCTGTTTTCTCAAAACAGACAAGAATGACATAATTCTTGTACCCATATCTTCAAAAGGAAACCATGCTGTAAGAATCGTATTACAAGTTCCCCACACTGAACTAGTCTATGATGATCCCAGAATGATGCTTACTTTGTTGTTACAATACAGAATAAATTGTACACAATACATCCTGTCTTCCGTGGTTTTAAGCAATATAAGTAAAACAGACAGTGAAGCAGGACATCATCTCCCCTCTTATGGTTTAGTAACAACATTGTATTCAGTCTCCAGCATACCTTCTAAAATCAAATAAGGTTGTGCACCAGTTGCTCACTTCCATAGACTAAGTCACAGAACTTGAAACAAGACTGTTTGAATTATGTAATTTAACTTGGAATAATATATTTTCATTTTAAGGTAATCTCATTAGCTAATAATGTAATGTTTGACTCTTACTTGTGCTCATTACTTAGCTTTCTTCTGTGACATGTCATTTACACACAGGTTCTTCCTGATATTTCAAACAGAAATTTACTATCTTGCTTATAAAAATTACTGTTCTTCTCTATTCAGTTAGACTGTTGTGAATTATGAACAACCAACAAACAAATCTACTGACTTAATCAAAATCAGTAGAGTTAATCCTATAAAAGTGAGCTCAGAGGCATACTCACTATTTTTTGTCAATTTAGCCCTTTTTCTCATCATAAATCTTTTCATGAATAAAGATTTCTAGTTCAATTTTAATACAATTATTAATTGCTGCTTGTGAGTTCTTGCAATGTCAGCCAACAATTTGAAATTCATCTATTATTAGTAAATAATTCATTTTGAATATTTGTAGCTGATTATTCATTGTTTGCAGAGAGGAGTGGTAACCTGCCTCTGAAAGATCCAACTGGTCCTTGTTTTGCTAAATTACTCCTATTTTTGGAACAGGCACATGACAAAGCAACTACTTAACTCATGCATAAATACCTTTGCAAGTGTTTGAATTTACACGTTCAGTATGAAAAGCAAATCTCTGTACTAATCATACAGAATCACAGAATCATAGAGAATAGAATATATTACATATATGCATGGTAGAAACACCATATACAGGTCCATAGATGCAGATAGTTCAGAAAAGAATGGTCATCCTTTTTTTTTTTTTTTTTT
>VYZQ01051141.1:42319-55283 GCA_013400655.1 Mystacornis crossleyi
TTAAAGATGCAGAGATGCAGATAATAAAGAAAACAAAGGCTCTCTTTTGTTTTTTTTTTTCTTGCATTGTGATTCAGTAATAATTTTCTTTCATATTAGGTCACTACTAGCATTTAGTGTATTCATAGTCCATCATGAAGGGAATTGCTGTTCATTCCTTTTGTTTGTGGAAGTAACACAACTGGTCTAGGTGGAGTAGTGATTAGCACTGGAAGCTTTCCATATTTGTTAATGTAGGCTGGGTATTTGGTACTGATTTTCCAAAACACAGTAACACTTCATTTGTGGCAGCATGAAATTCTAACAGTCTTGAATGCTTGACTATGCAGCCCTGATAATGTTTTTTAATGCACATCGTTGCTGTGTAGCTTCTTAGCCAATTTTCTCTTGAGCTAAGAAATACTGCTACCATCCTGCCCATATCCATTTTTTCCATGGTCTTGGCTGGAATATTTTTAACCATCCTATACATATTGGTACTACTATTTTTTTATTTCTTATTGGTTATTTCTTAAAAATAGCAGTTTGTTTAAGCTGTGCTTTAAAATATGTAAAATGCCTAAAAATTTTAGATAAGTACAAAAAGATTTCTTGAAGTTCAAGTGATCCCTAGCTATAAGAAGCATTTATCAATAAAACATTAGTTTTCCTGTGATTTTTTTTCACTTTTTAATCTCCTGTAGTGGTTTGATTCGCATTTTCCCCCTTCTGTGAGATAAGAACAGGGAGGAATACAAAGCAGGCACCAAACTTTAAAGAATATAATGAAGTTTATTACTACAACTAAAAGTAAAATGGAATAAAAAGGAATTAAAGCAAATTAACCCCCCTTTTCTCCAGCACCTCCTCCATCCACCTGTAATATAAAGACACAAACTTAAAATCGATCCAGCCAGTTTGCCCCTCTATAACAATCTTATGTCACTCCATTGAGTGAGAGAAGTCTCTTTTGCTCAGCTATGGAACTTTTCCACAAGAACAATCTTCTCATGGCATCCACGTCACAGCACAACCGCCATCAGGGGTGGGTTTCTGTTGACATGTGAGGGTCCCTTTACCTTGATCACAGCTTTCGCCACAACTGTGTTCAAGGA
Source organism: Mystacornis crossleyi (assembly GCA_013400655.1). Lineage (NCBI taxonomy): Eukaryota > Metazoa > Chordata > Aves > Passeriformes > Timaliidae > Mystacornis > Mystacornis crossleyi. Next base: position 43,414 of record VYZQ01051141.1, read on the forward strand.
TTCACCTTCAGCTNTGGGGCTGTAGGTTCTGACCTCCACCCCCGGGGTCGAGGGGAGGAAGGTGAAGGCCATGGCCCTGCGGCAGAGCTGGACCATGGCCCGGCCTGCCCTCCCGCCAGGCCTCATCACTTCGTGTTGGCAGGGCCCAGCCGGGCCCCGCCGGGCCGGCCCAGCCCCCCCCACCAAGGGGGCTGAGCACGCCCTGTTACCTCTGTCTTCGCCGGAAGAGCAAGAGAGAGATTCCCGCCCTTCATCTCCTTTTAATCTGAATTCACAGGGCGTACCCCTTCTCTAAGTGGCTCAATAGAGCTGTCGATATTCAAATTAGTTAATTGATTGGTTCTGTCCAGTTCTGGAGGAAATTACAGCACCTGTTGCTGCAAACCACTTCCTCCAGGAAACAGAGCCAAAAGGAAGAAAAACCTGAAGAGCAGGAAGGGGTGTCAACCCATGACATCTCCATACTGCCAACCCCCCAATTTTGTGTTGTACTTTTTGATGTTTCACTTTAGAAAACATTAAGGAAGTATTTTAAGAAAGAGATTAAATCATTAACTGACTTAAATGCAAAATTTACCATCACAATGTGAATTAATCTTGTTAATAATATAGAGCATTTCTAAAATATAACTATATCTAATTAACTGGAACAGCAGTCAAATAAAGTAGGTTCAGAACTCTAAAGACTGTCATGATAGATATTTCAAATATTTGTGGTCATCCGTGTACAGCCATTTTCTTGCCTCCCTGTGTGTAAGTATTAGAATGTGAAAATATGAAGTAAATAGAAATGTTCCCTCAAATAGGATAACAAAGAGAATTTTGGGGATGTAAATATTACTTACAGGCTTCAGGTGTGAAGATAATGCCCTTTAGTTGTAAAGTCTTTTGGTATTCTCAAAGCAATTGTACTGTTATGCAGTAACAATTAAAGAACTGAATTATGTTTTATACAGGAGCAGAAGTGAAATTTCATCAAATGATTAGGAAAAATGCAATTTAAAAAGTTGAGTCAAAATGCAATATATTTCATTTTAAAAATAAAATAAGTTTGATTGGTTTTTTATAATGTTCAAATTGTGCTTTTACTTGCAAAGACCCCCGTGGTTTAAACAACCCAGTATGTGTACCCTAATAAAAATCCCATTAAATTAAATGGCCACTAGGCATATAGAGCGTCCTGGTGCAATTTCAAGAGACTGTTTGTTACAAGACACCCTGCTATGTACCTTTTATTTTATCAAAATAAAAGAGAAAAAGAAAAGGTTGCAAAATGTGTTTATTTCTATGAAAAATATGTTTCCAGTGTACTAGAAAAAAATGATGTGTTGTGTGTTGGTTTTGTTGAGGGTTTTGGTTTTTTTTTCTGTAGAATAAAAGAGTTGACTTATTCTATGTCTGGGACATTTATAGCACAACCTACAATAAATATATATAATCAGCAGAATCGATCAGTAATTTTCATCCTCTGAACTATTACTTGTTTCTTTTGGAAGGTGGCAATTCAAGAAGTAATTCAGTTTATATTGTATAAGATTAAACTGTTTTAGAGCACATACTGTACTTGTTTGCCAGCAAACATTATTTCTGAAATAGGGTACGGTTTTTCTCACAAATGTTTCTCTTTCTTTCCTTTCTTCTCTTGAAAAATCCTAAAGCAAACCAAAACAAGAAACATTGCAAACAAAACCCCTAAACCTGTGGATGTATTGAATACTTGTGAAAACAAATTACAAATATCACACTGAGACGAGTTTAGTACCTATGGTTCTCAGCACATACTTCCCTCCATCCTGCCTACCCAAGCAAGGCCTGTGATATTTTGTTGAAGCACAAAGCAAGAAATAGAATAAACTATCAAACTAATTTTGCTTTGTGAGATTTTATCAGAAGTTAATATTTCCAGAAGTTGCTAAACCTCCTAGCTTACTTTCCCATATCTCCTTCATACTCATGGAAATCACAGTTATGAAATTTAAATTCTTTAAATTTGTCTCAAATATTCTGGTCCAGTCCTGTTTCACTGCTTGTTTCCTGAATCATCACTTCACACCTGGCCAATCCCATTTTATATTAGGTTCTGGAAGATATATAGGCTTTCCAGGACTCTGCTTAGCCAGTGTCTAGTCTGTCAATTCTTTCTTATGGCTTCTCTTAAAATGAATTGCCAGCATCCTCATTAGTACCTCTATCATAGCCAAGGCCATATTCAAATGATGTTTAATGATAATATAAAAATGTTAATAAAAGACATATTTATTAAATATAAAATAAAATGGAGATTTTCTCATGTAAAGACATAGAGGCCCAATTCTTATTTTAGTCTTTAGTCTCTTCTATTGATATAAAATATGAAAGGAGTAAAATGTCTACAATAACAAAATATAATCTAGCCTTGACATAGTAAGATATATGGTAACTCTTCTCAGACCAATGTGTTTGTATTATTTACAAATGTTTGGAAAGAATTTTGCACTTTTCTTCTGAACTTAGAAAAAATCTAAACTGATGAGTGTGAGAAATGTCTAGCTGTACCTTTCTGAAGAATGCAGACATCGTGGTAGATAGCTTTTCCTTTGTACCTTCCAGTTTAACCTCTGTCAAGCTCTGCTATGCCCATCTGTGGTTGTGAAACCTCTCTGTTGACTATTTAACTTGGCTATACTGAATTTTTTTTTCTGAAGACATAGTTATCTTGATACTGTCCTTATTCCTTTAACCATTTGCTTCAGTGAGCTCAAAAGACACTCTGTCCTCAAAAGTTTATGGCCCTACTGTTTAAAGTATTGTCATGTAGTTCTTTGTCTTTACTACTATCCCAATTTCCCTTGGTTTTTAACAGCCAAATACTAAACAAACCCAATGCATTAATGCAGAAAGCTTCCCCTAAAAGACATTAACAAAACAACAGTGACAATAGCTACTTGCTGCAAGTACTTGTAGAACCTTTTTTTCTGCTTATATCATTTATACTCTTAGATTAAAACACCATCCTTGCATTGCCAATGTTTATCAATCGCTAACTAGTCATGAAATGGTCTTTATATATTTATAGTTTTATTTTCTGCCATTCTCTTGCCAGTTTTGAATGACTCGAAGTTTAAAGGCCAATAGACACAACCTATTTTTGTATTGAAAGATTTTCTTGAACAGGACAGGTAATAACAACATCATACTTTCAGTCTTTCTCAAAGATTAAGTTTTATGGGAGAAGGAGTAGATCTGTCTTAACATTCCTATAGATCCTTCATGAGACAACTTCAGTCCACAAGTTAAAACGCAAGGAATTTTCCTCTTAACCCAGAGCAGGCTGTGTGAAAAAGTTAATCTCTGAGTTGAGATCTTAGAGGACACAAACTGTTTTGGCTGAAATGTGAAATGATATCAGCAACAGTTGGCTTAAAAAGTAAAAGCAAATAGTGTTCTTTTGAAAATCATTTATGTATACATAATAATTTTTTCTGAGTACATGTCATGATTCTCAGGTGCCACCATGTCAAGAAGCATTTAGGAAGCAGTGTAACAAAGTGTATAACTGCTCAAATTTTCCATGGAAACATTTTAGATGAGGTTTCTGGCAGTTCCTATGGCATTGAGGAACATAAAAAGCATGTTGAAAGAGTGAGACGCAAAAATGTCTTTCATTCTTTTATTTAGCCATTTAACCTAAGTATTTAAATTATATGTAATTTTTATTATATGTATTTAAATCTATTGTCTTCTTACAGGCAACATTCTTGCCTCCTCCCCTCCATGTAATTAACGTGTAAGAGAAGTAACTGAGAGAAGGCAAAATTCAACCATCTGCATTTCTCAGCATTGTCATTTTTCAGATAGAGCTCACAGGTGTCTTCTAAACAATGATGAATTAGAAAGCACAAAGTTTTTTTCCTACTCATTTGTTTGTTAACTACCTCTGTGATAATAATGTATTTGCATAGTTAACTTCCTCCATTGTAAATGAGCACCTTTGAACCACTTCCTAGTTTTTTTTATAGTATTCTTATATTCTTCATTTTCACGCAGTCTATTTGCCTTTTCCCCCAAAAGATTTTTCAAAATATCGTAATTCTATACATAGAACAGTTGTTTCCACATTAGGAGAGTCAGAAGGGAGTTCTGCATGTGAAGCAAACATTAAAAAACACACTTTTTAATTTTGTCTCAAGTTATCATTCCTTTCCTTTGCTTTTTTTTCTGTGTACAAAATCTGAATAAATAGACTGTGTATGGACTAACCGAACTAATGCATAAGAATAAGGAAAATACCATTCACTCACAAAATTTGTGTAAGGAAGGCAAGGAATATGCCACAGCAGACCTGGTAGTGTTGTCCAATCAGTGGTCACTACTGACCACTAATAATTTATTTGGAGGTCTCTTATGTTCTCTGATAAGTCTTTCTCTTTTTCTTGACCATGCATAACCCTATTGATGAGTTGCCCTACTGCATTTCCTTCAGCTGCACTGTCTGCAGGAGGCAGGATCCTGTTCTTGCTGAGGATGATACCCAGACTGCATTGTGATCATGTAAAAAACTCATTATTTAGCTCATGGCTATATAAAGACATAACCACCTCCACTGATTTGCAGGCTTTGCAGAGCTCATAAAGTTTCTCTTAAAATGTCTTTTCTAATGTGTTCCTACTGTCTTGTCAGGTATCTAGACAATATTTTCAAGATAAAATAAAGTCGACTTCGTTTTTCCTCTCCCTGCCCTTTTCATCTCTACCTTCTTTCATCCTTAGCTATTTCTTTCTAGCATTGTACATCGCTCCTCCACCTCCATGATGCTATTTCCTCCTGGTTTCTAATTTTTCATTATCTGCTCTTTAATCTCTCATACTACTTTCTGAATCCTCCACACATTGCAAGTAAACGCTAATTTCCATCATTCATTGCTCTTTCAAGGGATAGTATTGGACAGCCCTAAAGGAAGCCAGCACAGCATTTCACAGACTGGGAGAAAAATGTATGGGTTGCACATTGGCAGCGTTGGCAGTTCTACCTCAGCATCACTTCAACATTTAATCAACTACAAAAGCCATTTAATGCTTGGGATACTCCAGTGCTATAAATATGATCCCTTAAGTAATTACACAGCTTTACTTCCTGTAACATATTTGGTAACACTTTAAATAAAGTGTCTTCAGTGCATTTCAATGCATTTTTAATTTAGATTGGATACAGCTATGATTGTATGCTAGATAAATAACAGTTTGAATTTAAATGGATGCATCGACATTTCCCAACTAGCTAATAATTAAATAACTTGGAATATTGCAGATGAAAGTAGCAGTATATTTTCATGATTAATTAATAACATATAACTTTTATGAAAAACATCTTTCCTGATAGCACACTATTAACCACACAAAGTAATGTGGCAAGGCCTATTACTTTGACTGCAAATGCAGGTTGCAGTAGAGATTGCTTCTGGAGTATAGAATAAAATCTATGTCGTCACCTGGGTTTCATTGTCTGGATACCAGTTTTTATCACCTGAAGATGAGTTACCTCAGCCTCTCATTTGCCCATGATATCCACTATGTAATACTCATGGCATATTTTTCTCTGGTTTGTGAAACTGTAGTATAAAAATAAATAAACTGGCCTTAAGTAAAGTCTTAAAGTGCATTACTGACAAAATTTTTAAATTAAATAGGTATCTTTGTATTAAAAATCTTGTTCATTTAATACCTATCTCTAACTTCCCTTTTAATTTAAAATCATTAAACCCCTTACTTGACTATGAAGTAAAACTTTGCATTTAAAGATTAAAGTCCGAATTGAGCTTTTTTTAAAGTTTAAACCTCTTAATTAAAAAAAAAAAAGACTTATTAATATACTCAAATATACTTTTGGAATTTCTAAAAAACAAATAAAATGTGCAAGTAACATTATGTGTTTTATAGGGGAATTAATAGTTCTCTGGCCTTCAGAGTTCATCACTGTAAATGTAGGCTATAACTGAAGTGATACAAACTTTACTGCACCAGTGAGCTAACAGAATGCACCTATCAATGTAATGTTTGAATAAGGATTGCTTATTCTGCAATTTGCACTATAATTAAAGTGCTAGTTGAGGATGTCTCCTAGCAGAACACTTCAATATTGCAATTATTCACTAGGTATTCAAAAGGTAAAAGCAAAAAAATAAAGCCAAACCTCTTTTAACTAACACCCACTATCCATATAGCTGAACTACTGATGAAATCTTTGGAAGACACTTCTGTCATGCAAGATTACATTTGTACAGCATTTCATCCTTAATTTTGTTATACCTAACCCTGATGAATTGGGTCAAAGGTGTGCATCTACATCAAACCTTTATTATACAACACCATTCAAAGTTTTACATAGCTACTGTATGAAACCAATAACATATTTTTTTATTATCTTTGGCTTTCTTCATTTAATCATTAATTGCAAGTGCTAGTAAAATTTTGTGAAGCTATGAAAACAAAGATCTGCATAGAGACTGCTATTTTGATTTATATAAGGATATGTATTTGATTTTAATATTTATTTCTCACACAATTATGATTCTACAACAATCAAAATGATCAAAAGAGGCACAGGGATGTTGCAGAAAGGTTTGTGGAAAATGAAGGTTATGTGCTTATTTGCAAGGCCCAAGTAGCCTAAAGAAAATGCAAGACTGAAAAGCATTCCAGTTAATCTTACACTGGACAGAAATAGATTATAATATCCATACATTTTGGTATCCATTGAAAGTTTATGCCTCAAGTTCACTGAGCAACTACTTGTTTAAAAGAAATAGATCCAACATGCCGGATCAAATAAACATTAGAATAAAACCATTATTTTCTTCTTTCTTCAATTCAAATGCAATAAATAACAAAAATGAGGGAGATTTCACAACAGTGTAATTTAGGCTGCTCCAGTGTTTCATCATCCAAACAATTAAAAAACATTTTCTATTTTTTTCCTAAAAATGAGTGTATATCAACTTATCTCTAGTTTCATCAGGACTAATAAGAGGCAATACTTATTTTCCATGTCCTACACAGGATATGGCTGTTCCTGAAGCTCTGACCTGCATTGCCTATTTAATGTTTTTGTAATGGAAACATGTAGCTGACTCATATTTAATTTCAAAGACATTATAACCCTTAGATTCTTTTCTGTACTCCTGTACAGGTCTCATTTTATATGAGTGCATTTAAATACTCTCTTTGAACTGTGGATCTTTGCTCATGCTTTCACTTAATTTGCTCTTGTCAAGTTCTTGCTTTCTCTCCAATTAGCCAAGATAATTTTGATTTATGATCATATTCTCCAAAGAGCTTGCAAGTCCCGTTCTTTGCAGTTTCCTGTGAAAATGTCACTCTGACATCCAAATTGCTGAAACTCTTAAGTGAATCTTGGCCTACAATAAATCCTATCTGCAAGAAATCCTTTCCCATTTTGACAGAGACATATTGATAATTCTTTTTGAGACTTAACTGCTCAAATTTGTTGTACATGAACCCATCCATTTGTTGTAAAAATGCCACTGATGTAAGTTACATCTATGGCAGTATTTCTTTAGTTTTTTTAGGAGCCAAGCCATTTGAATAATACCAAAAACACTGCACATTGTAAATATCCAAACAAGAATTCTTTCCCTACTCACTATATACTATCAAAGAAAGAACTTGGAAAAATTTAAGCATAATTTGCTTTTGTCAAAGCAGGTTTAATTATTTTCTCCTACTTTAGTATTGCAGGTATTTATTTGATTATTTAGTAATTTCACCCTGACTCTTTCCGGAAGTGAAAAGGATGACAATTTCTGAGTTTTCTGCTTCTACTAAAGGTAGTTCCTGAAGTTGCGTTCCTTCAGTCATTGGGATGACAATAAAAACTTAGAGATTGCTTCAGAAAAGCATAGGACCCTAACAATTCAGACTTTTCTAACTGCATACTTTTCAGTCCATTCTGATTTGCATTGTGTTCCTATCTTCTAAATAAAGTCAAGTAGCTAGTCAAAATTTAATGTTTTGGTAAAGATTAAATAAACTGAAAGGAACTGAATATTTCAGCCTTTTTTTCTGTGCCATCTTTTATTTGCTCTCTCACAAACTTGATAATGGAATTATTCTTCTCTTTGTTTTCCTCTTATTTACAGTGTATTTATAGAACCATTTCATGTTGCCTTTTGTGTTTATTTCTAATTGAAACTCAGTTGATGTCTCAGCCTCTCTGGATGTTTTTCTACATACTCATATTTTTTTGTTTGCAAGAATATGAGTTCAGATTCAATTATCAAAATCTTCTTGAATATTTTATTATAATTATTATTGTCATAATCGTTATTATTATTTTACATTGTAATTCAAAGAGATCAGTTTGAAAATTGTATTTTAAATATTGTATTTATCTAGAGGAAGCTCATTTTGTGTAGAAATGTACTGAGGTGATAAGGAATAACTGTCATTTAATTCTTAAGTCACATTTGTTTTTCTTTCCTCTTTAGTCTTTTTTGATATTTCTAGCTCTTATCTATAGTATTCTGGAAGTTGCATGCATTACTAGTAGCTCCAAATATTCCACTGTTATTTTTCCTGGCTGTCTTTCTTTTATCAGATAGATAGCAAGCAAAGAGTGAGACTCCCTGAGAGTAACAAGTGCTAAAGATACATATCCCTTCCTTTACTCTGGCCAGTGGAAAATTGTCATTCTTTAGAATTTCAGTAATTAACATCTCTCTTAGTTTCAGAGGGAGCAGAAACCACCATGGGACCTTTTTTTCCTCTTAGAATATCTTTGCAGTGGTTAATAGTTCATTATTGCTGGAGTAGTAATTTCAGGACTTTAAAATATTAATGTATTTTGAGATTTTCATTGCACTGCCCTTCACTGGAATAGAATATAACTACTTTTATCCCTCTGATGATCCTCTTGTCCCAAAGGGATGCACAGCTACTATAGACTTTAGGGTCTGTAGCAAAGGTGAAAAGCAATGAAAGCAATCTGAAAACAATCACCATTAGCTGAGACAGTGTGGTCAATACATCTTGCAGGAGCAAATTCATAGGAGGACAGGGAAACAAGGAAAACAGTGTTTTACTGGAAATGTTATCATTCAGGTCAAGATGATTCTATTGTTGGGTGCAGATTAACTTAAAGTATTTTGCCAAATAATCTATGCCATTGCTGCTTTGAGGGCATTCCTTAAAAGACAAAGTCAGTTCACATATAAAAATTTTGTGTGATTTCCTAAGAATTGTCTTCTTGTTTTTTTCATGTAGTGAATGTTACCTTTCCAAAATAAATATTGCACATATCCTAATCAGTGTGATTAAAGAAAACTGTCAGTGTATTTTCTGAAAGAAATTACATCAAGCTTAAAAGTTGCAATTTGTGACCATTTAGGATGTGCCTGTGTTCACTGCAGAATTTTTTTTTGTCCAGCAGTCTATTTCAAAAAAAAAAAAACATATGAAAACAACTACGTAATAATTCAAACAATGAGGAAATTCTGTTCCTTTTTTACTCTGTCAGATAAAGTAACCAATTAAAATAAACTAGGAATTGTCCTACAAAGTCAGGCCAATCCAGTTAATAATGTATCTTCAAAAATGTGGAAAAGCACTTTCCTTTCCTGTGAAGAAAATGATTTATGGCTGCTATTTGCCGTCTTCCCACAACGTGTTCTCTTATTCCAGTAATCTGGGGTTTAAAACTTCTCATTCTTTTAGTTACAGAAAAAAACCCTTTCCATCTTATGGAGGAATCCAGAAAAAAAAAATATATAGAATGAAATCCTCACAGAGATTCAAAATACTAAGATCATAAGCAAGTGAATGAGTCATCTTTTTAGGTAAGATTAAGCATTTTAAATGCTTCTAAAAGTAAGCATTTGCTTCTCCCAGAAACAAAAGAAAGTTAGCTGTTTAGAAATGGAGGCAACCAAATCCAGTAATTTTTAGAGTTTTGCCCTTTTGTCTTGTGCTTCCTGCTGCCTTACCATTTTCCTGCAAGTCTCTTTTTATTTTTTTCCCACTAGGAAAACATCACCATGACACCTGATGATACCTCATGGAAGAAGTTACCAACCAGTTGAAAAAAATCTGATTTTTCTTAATAGGCATATTAATTTGTTTTGACATCTGAATGATAAGGTTATATTAAGCAAAATATACACAAAATCTGTAGTGAGAAAGTTAAGATGAGAAAAGTTCTTAAGGTCTGTTCTACCTATTGCACCATCTGTGACATCAAAAAATGTCCAGTCATAGCTTATGCATGACATATAATGGTGGTAATTATACATTGAGTTTTGCATAGGCTCAAATGGATAAGAATTTAATAAATGTGAAATCCACCAAGGTGATAAATTGAGAAAGTTTCGTACAAGTAGATTTCCTCTTTGATCTGCAAACACAAAATCAAAATGAGAACATTAGGAAGCACGACTTTCAAGTAAATTGCTTCTCTGATAGCAGGTCTGTACGTAGACTTAGTAGGGAAAAAAAGCTAAATTAAGTATTAAGGCAAATGCTCTCTTCTTGAATATTTATATGGCTTATTTCACTATTCTCATGTCACTGCTCGTGTCAGACAATCAGTCAACTCAGAATGTTGTAATATTTGTCCTATAAAATAGAGGCCATTTCATCTAAAATGCTGCCCACTCCTGATGCCCAAGAATGCAAAAGCAATACAATCAGACCCTTTTTCCCTGACCACTGAAAGAGAGATTATTCAGCCGTTGAGACCAAAACAGGCTTTCTAAAAGCAGTGGTTTGCATTTTTCCTCTAAAATTCACTTGCAGTGTAAGGGTTCAGTAACTCATTGGAAATTACAGTGGTTTTTTCGTTTGGCTTGGGAAGCAGCTATTGTGTTCTGTTCTTGAGCTTCTCAGAAATGCAAGCAAAGGAAGGGCATTTATAGACTCTTACTCTGCTTTTATCTGCTCTTTGTTTTTGATAAATATAATGCACAAAAAATGCCAGATAGTGCAAATAGAAGTTTACATTTATTTTCCAACTTCAATATTAAAATTCCAGCAATACATCACCTATTTCACTCTACCTTTTTCAAAAAAAATCTGTGAACTGTGTCCATTTCTGCAGTATAAGCTGACATATACAGATCATGTAATGCTCAAGAAACTTCTTGTTGAAATATCCTAACAATTACATTTTTTGCCCATCTAGCTCTGACATTTTAAGAAGGATCCCATTGCTGTAGATGAAATTTTAAATCTATTGCTGTTTACAGTTTTTGTGGTAATTTCTGTAGAAAATTTCCATTTTCAAATTAAAATCAAAGTAGGTGAATTCTGTGTCCTGTAGTTCTTTTCTCGTACCAGAAGCAGACAGGTGAACTTTTACAAGGCCCAAACATTTATGCACCAGTTTTCAGAGGTTTCATGAGGAGGAGAATTTGAGGACTCTCAAGCCCTCTCTACTGCAAGTCCATCTCATCCACAGAGCACTGGAGAGTGAAAGTGGAAAAAGAGGGATAACATTTAAGAAACTTAGCCAATGAAGGAAGAGGAGCTCCTACTTCAATAAAATGGCATTTGGAAAGAGATGGGTTGGGGTTGTAGCTTAATTTTGACTTGTCAAATATTTACATTACCAATCTGGAAAATGTATTTGAAAAACATTGCTTGGAAAAGATGAAAATGTAAATATTTTTACAGACATACAGAAAAATCAAATATAGAGGTGTTCTAAAGAATTCTGTCTGCCTTCCTTGTGCTATCTCTTCCAAAAGGGTATAAACTCACTGCTTATTTGCCAGTAAATAATTTTTCAGGACTTAAATTTTTTGATCCATTGATATTCATAGATTTTTTTTTTTTTTTTTTTTTTTTTTTTTTGTGTGGTGGTGTGTGGGTGGGGGGGTGGGT